>PVLD010013984.1:0-53938 GCA_004027595.1 Dinomys branickii | reverse complement strand
AAAGAACAGATGGGATGAGGGAAAGGAGAAAAGAAAGAGACAAAAATGTATGTATGTATATATGAATATACATATATGCAGGAGGGCTAACATGGTTCTACTATTGTATTATATCACTTAATGCTAAGGAATAATTGATGACGGGTTATTTGATCAATCTTGTATGTCTGTATGTGTTATCCTGAACACACACTTCGAAAATATCAATATGCAAAGCAGCAACTACTGGTGGTTTTTGTTTTTTTTTTATCTTTGGTTTTTTGTTTTCTGTGTTTTTCTGTTGTTGAGAGGATTAATTGTCTGACCAATTTTGCATGTCTGTATCTGGGTTCATATATATACACTTCAAAGATATCAATAGGTAAAGCAACAACCACTGTTGAGTCCATGTCACCTTGTCTGTAGATCAGTTTTGATTGTACTATTTTTTATGCTAATTTGTGTCTGTTTGTCAATATGTTTTTGTGCTTTTATTTTTTAAAAAATAAAAACAAAAACAAAAATAAATAAATTTTTTAAAAAATTTAGCCAGTACATATACAGATTAACTAAAGCTGAATTTCAGACCGACAGCGCATGACCTTTTTCTGTGAGTACGCCTTAAGCATTCACACATAAGCAGGCATCCCAGCATTCCTTGGGAAGGGTTTTGCTGGAGCAGCATCATGGAATAAGGGAATGAACCATGTAAAACACGGTAACAAGGTATCTCAAACAGGCAGAAGCAGATGCCACATATGGAAGCGTGGTGAGAAACTGCTCATTTGGAAAACGGCAAGGAAATGCACTGTGACTAGGTCACGGAATTCCAACAGTGCGATGACAAATGGTAAATCTGAAGGGGCTTTCAGGAGTCAGATCACGACGGAACTGATTCAAACAGAGCTGGGAGGCCTAGCTGACAGATGCGCAAAGGATTCATGCTTTTCCAGAATGGATTGGACCACTGGGTGCCTGGAATTTGTGGGTAGTAATTGTTTTTATATCATGATGTCATTTATTATTTCTAAATAATTATTTAAAACTCTGGCATTCTCTTCCAACCTGTTTACTTCTTCTTTTTTAGTATTCTTACAGAAGGACTTTATTTTTTCTTTCCATAAATGGTTAATGATACCATAATTCCAAGTGGGTTTTTTTTGCCCACTACTGAAAGAACATCGTTACTAAAGTATGTGACCTAGTTTATCTACTACTCATATTCCTTTCTGTGTAAAGACGAGCCCCTCACTTCATGCATTTTTCGTCAGTGTATAACTACTCCGTATTTTCCACAGGACAAATGCCACCCGTTCTAAGTGCACCCGAGCTTTCTGCACCAGGCTTCGTCTGCATAGTTCCTTCCATCCCGTTCTTCCTCTCGGCAGGCTTTCTATCCCACCTATGAGTGCGTTCAAGACTCTTCCACCTTAGACATAAAATTCTCACCTCACCCACCTCACCTTCCTACTGTCTTCCTCTTTACAAATCTATCCTGGCATAAGCCCATTATCTCCTGAACTTGAAGTTTGGCTTCCGTCTCCACCATTTCACAATTTGGAGGCAGGGAGTACCCGAAGTCACACTCACGGCCTCACACTTGCCAGGCAGGAGCTGGGCCCGAGCTGCAGCCCCGGCCCTCCTCCATTTCATGGAGCTATCTTTCAGTAAATAATACTACATTGTACATGGAATTAAAATTAATATGGGCCTCTCCTAGAATTCTGTAATACTATCTGGCATGCCTATTGTGGAAATAATGTATATATTCTGTAATTTCCAGAAACATGAATAAAAACCCATAAATGCACCCATATATGTCTTTTTTAGTAAAAACTAAGAATACTTATGAACCTGTTCTTACCCCATTTACCTTGTTTTTACCTGATTTTCCTACCTTGGAAGGCTTTACATATTGACACAAACAATTGTTTCAATTCATTTTTAATACTGAATATGATTTTAATGTACGGATGTCCAAAAATTAATTAAACCAGTATTGTTTGGATAAGTATTATACATGTAATCACAAGAGAGAGGAAAAACATCAAATCACACACATATTTTCATCTTTGAAAATCTATTCACTGTTAATAATCAAATACAAGACTTTAAAATATTTTCATAGTACAAAAACTATTAGTATAGACTATGATTATGTGTGGCTTGTAAAATCAATTCATTTGTAATCCTAGGGAGGAAATTATGCCTTATTTGTGATTATCACCAGTGATTAAGACAGAGGCAATGTTGAAATATAATTTTGAAATAGAATCATATAGCAAATAATTTAACACTATTTTCTGCTATATTTATTTTCCTAAGAAGTTATTAATATCTGAAATATGTTCTGAAATTTAAATTTCACATTTTTTTAGCACAGAATTATGCTATGGCCTACATTACATAGACCTCTATTATATGCTGTTTCACAGAGGTAATGAATTCAGTTGTTAGAGTTACCACCCAAAAAAGAAAATTACACCCTGAATCAGAAAGGGAATTTCCACATAAAAAGTGTTTTACTATCTTCTTCTCTTTCCTATATTTTTTTCATACTGGGAAGCATGTAGCATAGCTTTTATATGCCAGAAACTTCAAAGTATGAAATAATGTTTAATATTATACTAACTCAAAAATAGACAGGTAGGACTGCATCAAATTAAACAGATTCAGCAGGGTAAAGGAAACAATCAATGTAGTACAGAGACAATCTATACTGTGAAAAAATTTTGCAGGCCATACAGCTGGCTGTGTGTTAATATCCAAAACAAGAAGAAATCCTATAGCAATAAAAATTGCATTGAAAATCTAATAGCCAAATTGGAAATAACAAGATTTTAAAAACAGGAATTTGACCTAAATTGATATTTCTCAAAAGAAGGCATACAAATGGCCAAAAAGTAAATGAAATATTCTCAATTATCAGAGAAATACAAATCAAAATCCCAGTGGTACACTGCCTCATCCTAGTGAGAATGGCTAGACTAAAAAGCAAAAAGTAAGTACTGCTAAGGATGTGGAGAACAGGAAATTCATGGATACAGGTAGTGTAAATGTAAATTAGTTTACAATTATAGAAAATAATATGGAAGTTCCTCAAATAATTAAAAATAGACCTATCATATGATCAAAGAAGACCAGTTATAGTTAGACCAGAGTTAAGATTGAGATACCCTATCACATAGTAGGGTAAACATGGGTAATATCTCAGGCAGTGTATTTCCAAAAGTTAGAAGAAAGGATATTGAATGTTTTCACAATAAAAAGTAAATATTTTGAGGCTATATATATGTTTAATTTGATCTACACATTGTGCAAGGTATACATACAAAGGGTGATCAAAAGATAGAATATGTTTAAATTAAGAAAACATCACGGGGGCTGGGGATATAGCTCAGTGGAATAAGCGCTTGCCTAGCAAGCGCAGGGTCCTGAGTTCTATCCCCAGTACCGCAAAAAAAAAAAAGAAAAAAAAAGAAAACATCACAATAAAACACTTTGCCTAGAATTGTTATAAATGTATTCAAAATGAGAGGGAGTATTTTGAGTCGAATTAATGATAATGTATATTTTACTGTAATACATCTTTAAATTTAAACATTCACCATATACTATGATCACCTCAGGTTATCAAATATTTACAGCAATTTTTGTCAAATAAAAGCGATTATGAGCTGGATATGGTGGAACATGCCTATAATCCTAGCACTTGCGAGACCGAGGCAGGATGATTGCTGAGCTTTACAGGCCAACCTAAGCTACATAGTGAGTTCAAGTCCAGTCTGAACTACATAGGGGTGACTCTATCTCAAAACAAAACGAAAGGAATAGTCTCCTCATCCAGTGTATTCACTAGATCTGGTGTCCTGCTATGCCTGGCTCTTCCTGCAAGTGAAAATGACCATGCGAGGTAAACATCCAAATAGATTCAGGCACATGGCAGTTATAACAGCACAACTAAAGATACTGATGGAAGAATACTTCCGGAACTGTCTTAGACACTGTCAAGAAGGATGAAATCACCATATTTATGTTTGAGGTAGTATTCTGAGATTTCTACTATAAAATTGTGTTACTCACTGCATGTTTTGTTTATAATTCAGTTATCAAAATAGTCCATAAATATGTACAAATTCATTTTGGTGTTATCAGGTAAAAATAAATTTTTAAAAGTAGATATAAAAATAATCTGAGTGAGAATGCCAATCTCAACATTTCATTACAAAAGACACAATATACTTTACTGTTTAACACTCACAATGTAGTTTAGTAATTTCTTCATTAGTCAAAATGATACATATTAAAATACAAATAAGGAGATAGCACTTTATTCTGTTGCTAATTCTACTTATCTTTAAAAATGACAAAACGATGACTTATGGTAAATAAGTGGACCGAAACTGATGTTGGGGGCTGGGGATATAGCTCAGTGGAATAAGCGCTTGCCTAGCAAGCGCAGGGTCCTGAGTTCGATCCCCAGTACTGCAAAAAAAAAAAAAAAAAAAAAAGAAACTGATGTTGGATTGCAGTTGATATATAAGTAATGAAGCCAATCCATGAACGGGAAAGGCCTGATATTATAAAAGAGCAAAACACCAAAAAAGAAACGAGAGACCAATAAAAATGTGAAAATAAATAAATACTCAATTATTTTAGGTGTACTACTATTTTATACCTTTAACCCACTAATTTTTATAGTTACAAATTCAAAGATTGAAGACTCTAAAAGATTCTGTCTTGTATTTTCTTCCTAATCATACAAAGAACTTTCCTTTCACATGACACAAACATACCCAACTACCAAAAGCTGTTGAAGCCGGAGGACGATAAGTTAATTATACTATTCTTTCCGTTTTTCAACGCGTTTTAAGATTTTCCAAATGTTTAAATGGATACATATACATTTATTAAAACATATTACAGCACCAGCCTGAAAACCCACACATGTGAAGGTTATCTGCGTAGATGAGGATGCGGTGTGTGTATAGGTGCCTATGTACACCTGTCAAAGGCGATCTATAGCAGCGCATTTACCCCTTTCACACGCTAGCTGCATTTTCACCACGCCAGCATGACTGCTTGTTAAGCGCATGTAGCAATGACAAGTGGGACCTAACTGAGCTTCAGAGCTGTGCTAAGCTGATACTTCAGTATTATACATGGTAAATTCAAATCTAAATGTAATTAAAAGTCAGTCTTGACTATCAAAGCTAGTATAGATATATGCAGAAGAATGAAACACAATTGGCATTTCTGAATGTTATTCATTCATAATGGTAATTCATAGCAATTTTAAGGTTTAGGTACAAATTCCATTTATCTCCCAAAATGTAGTTCCAATTTAGATGAGATTACAATGTCTCTTAATACCCAGAAACGTTTCTCATTTATTCCACTGTCATGTTTCAAGTGTATACATACTATTCACTCTCTTTTTCACCCTTTGGTATTACAAATCAAACCCACTGGTGCTCCTTGCCATCTCCCGTCCATCTGATTTTTATTGTGAAACAAAGTCTGGCTAAATCTGGCATGCTGGCCTCAAATTATGAACTTGCAACATTCCTGTCTCAGGCTCTTGAACAGCTGTTATTAGAGATATGAACCACTATACCCAGCTCAGGCACACATGTTCTTAGGACAGCTTGTCTGTTTACCTTCTATGGATCTAAAAGCAACCTGAACAAATCAGTGATATCAATTATGAGGTAATGCATACCCATCTTTTAGGAAACAAAAATCAATCATAAATTTGATCTTCAGTTTAAAACAAAATAGAAATGAACCACATTATTCTGTATTTATTCCTCTAATTTCTAAATTATTTTTCCATTTTTAGTAAAGTAATGAGACAAAAGGGAGCACAAAAGCAAGTTTTTAACTAAAAAAGTTAAAATAGATTATTAAAAAAGGTATTATGCTATTGTTTTATTTCCACCTTTATTCACCAATTACAAAGGTTTACAGTCTTTTCTTAAAGAATTATTAGTTTACAAAAGCACAGCTCTCTGGGTGTGTGGAGCATGCCTGTAATCCCAGCACTCAGGAGGCTGAGGCAGGAGGATCGTTGTGAGTTTGAGACCAGCCTGGGCTACAAAGTGAGCTCAAGGCCTGCCTGAACTGCACAGCAAGACCCTGTCTCAAAAAGAAAAAAAGAACTGCAAAAATCACAGCTCTTAACAGAGCTCTGTGTTTTGCTGTTTCGGTTATTATTTCAATTTTTTTCTCTTCCATTCAACTAATATTAATTTTGATTATTATATCACAAAACTCATCAAGAATAGAAAATTATTAACTCTAAAGAAATACCTTTAAATATTTATTTATAACAAAACATTACTTATTTAGCAACTTCAAAACTTGCAACTAATGATGGCATGTCCCATGTCACCAAAGGAGTAGATACAAGAACAAAAATTCAGAAGATCACTAGTTATGAGACTAGGAAGACAGAAAAAAATCTTAATTTGTAGAGAGAATATTTCATAGATGGTGACTTAGAATAAAGGTTATATCATAAGATTTAATAAAACAGCACTGACACTTGCATGTTTTGCATCATTTTTAAAAAGGTAGGGAATCTAGACTTCCAATTAACATGGCCTACACTCAAGTGCACAATGCTTAGCATATACAGTGTCCTATAGTTCCTACCCTTCTCCTTTCCATCCCATCTTGCCTCACTATTGGAGAGGATTTTTGCCAAGTTCCAATTCATCACTGCTACACACAGCTTCCCTGTGATGCCGCCACTGGCTCCAATTTCCTCCATCTGGCCTTAGTCTGAGCATGGTTTCCTCCACAACTGTTGCCAGTCTGTTGCCATAGCAGCAGCTGAAAGGGCTAGGACAGGATGGGAAAGAACGCAAGCGCACTCCATTTCGATGCGTCTTGTTCAGATTTTGAAATGGTGCCAAAGCCCCACTGAAAATGTGATGGAAAAAATCATCTTCACAACAGACAACAACATGAAGAAATGCCTTTTTGGAGGGGAATAAATGTGTATTAATGAGAAACGCTGAATCCTGTGCGTTGAAAATTAAGAAGCATACTCATGTCACAGGAAAGCAACCTATGGTTTACAAGATTTTCAAAGTATGAGAGTAAGAGATGAAGCTGTTCTGGTTTTTTTAGTCATAGAACATGAGACAGAACAAAGGATTTAATCAATGTTTGTAATTTTATCTTTATTAAAAATAGTGCAGCAATTCTTTAACAGCTATGTTACAATTTAAAAATAATACACATATGGGCACTTGTAGCTCCTTACACTCCTACATTAAAGTTTTCATTGTCAATATTTAGTAGATGCTTTTAGAATGACCTATATCATCAAAAACACATTCCACTGCTTATAGAATCTGCAGATTATCAGGATCAAATGCAAACATTTTGTGCAGGCAGGCAACTTATGATGCACCAAAGCGCTAAAAACCAAGAGGACAATAGAAGTCAGTGAAATTAATTTCTGCCTCAAAAAGCCTAGTGGATTTATGTAAGTAGAATTTTTTCTAATTGTGAAGGTTCTGCAAGGATTTCTGAGTAGGAGGTGTGTTTTAAAGGTCATCTTGTCTTTCTCTACCCTCCAAGTCTGACCACAGAATAAGGCCAGACAAAGGCCACTACGTCCTACTTTTGAAAATTACAGGACACCACATTCTGCCACCTGTCTTTGATCCAGACTGTTCTCCATGTTCATAATTCTGACTTTTTATAGGCTAAAGAAAACAGCTCACTAAATTTTCCTGAAGTATTCTACATTACCTCTGTTTCTGTTATCACTGTCCACTGTCTTTTCTGTGATAAAATAAAAGAAGGAAAAGACTAAAGGACATGTTCTAAGCTCAGTTATAAAACTGAAAACCTTCCAAACAAAGCAAACTGCTGTTTGCAAGTGCTCTCATTCAATGTCAGGCTTTTCTGTCTAGAATGCCCATTGACATACCAAAAGTGGAAACCTTACTAATGTGAAAAGTTGGTTTTATTGGATGGCAAATTTGAGACCTAGGGAGAATGAGAGGAGGAAACAGCTCATTTAAGAAACAGACATGCAAAGCTGCAAAGCCCTTGCTCATCACCAAAGGCTTGGCTTCCATGTTTAAGCCACTTGTTATTAAATTCAGTGTACTAATAATAGCCCCAGAAAATGATTCATGGGAGGTAACACATATATTGTAAAACTCACTTTCTTAACAAAAAAGAGTGTGATATTTTCTTCTATCATTTCCCTTCCTCGCCAATTCTTTTGGTAGTTCTTGGGACGGAATCATAAGACAAACGGAATTCATAACTGGAGCCTCATCAGGCTAAAGTAAGTTGTAGTTGAATTTGGTTTGTGGTATTTTTTTTGTATTTGTATAGGAAATTTTTTCCTTGTTTCATAAACTCTAAACTTTATCAATTTCAGGATGATTTGCCAAACTCTTTACAAAATTCATTAACTGAATTAATTAAAAACTCAAGCTCATAGTGCCTCTGAGTCATATTTATTGCCTTAAAGATTACTGAAGCCCTTTCTCATTTAGTCATAGATATCTTACAGAGTGGATTATATACTTAAAAATCACATTTTCCACATCGTGTCCCATTTTATAGATTCACTAACTTATTAGTTACTTAACATAAGACAAATTTCAGTTTATGAACTTTGTCAGAATAATACTCAAGTTTATAATTTTATAGAATTTAGACTAAGTTCTTATGTACCTTCAAAGAGAATTTTGTGTAAAACACAGTAGAAGAAACATGTAAAGCTTCTTGGAGCCTTTATTGACATATTCAAAGGCCTTTGACTTCACCAACAAAAAGAAGTCATGAGCATAACTTGTGTGGGCTCAAGACAGAATCCTGGATATTGATGGTTGTTAGATGCTGGACTATAAATGAACCACGATTATCAGAATGGAAGGAATAGCCGCTAATTAGTGTTATTTCTTCCAGCAGAAATGTGTATACATCCTGACTATCCTTTTTCCTTATATGTTGTTGATTCTACTTTTAGAGATCTTGGTTGCAGCTTTCCTTCTGATCCTAATCCTGTCCCCACTGCATTCGCTCATACATACACATGCATAAAATTATATGACAAAAATAAGTTTTGCAACATAAAGATTACCATACTGCCTCCAAAGTTTTCTGCTCCTCTGTGGCAGAGACTTTACTCCCAATGCCTTAGAGACAGAACAATGATTTTGTTGGGTGCAGTATACTGCCTAGATAAATAAATGCATTATTACCGCCCTTATAAGTGATGTCCATGTGATGTAAGTCAAAATATTAGTGTTGAGGTTTAAGGAGGCTCATTGAAATTGCCCATACCCTATCGTCACTGTTCTTCATCTTTCTTTTTGAAAAAAGAAAATAATGGCTTGTATTTTTAAAACATGAGAATAAGAATCACGGAAAACTAAAGAGAGAACATTGTATTCCTATCATGCTGACACCGTGCCAGTTTCTCATGGCCTATTTTTGGACTTGACTTTCTGTGCAAAAAAATAAATTTAAAAACACAATCTTTAGCTGCCATAATTTGAGCTGCTATTCATAGTTATCGTATAACTCCTACTGATACATCTACTCAAGTATTGCTAGAAAAAATAACTTCGTATTAACTTATTTAAAACCCAAGCAATCAGTTCTAGTTGATGACATTTAGCATTTAATTAACTTATAGCTAAAAAGTTCATACTGGTAGTTAATTTATCTTTTTGCTTAGAGTGATAACATGAAACAAGTTTATTTTAGGGGAGTCAACATAAATATGCATGTCTTTAAGATTTTTCTTTGACATTATTAACATTTTCTTTAGACAATATTTATTTTTGATTATATCACTTCAATTTATAAGACTACAGTTAATGAGTTCATAGCCTATGATGTTGAATATTTGGAACCTCAGTCATTTATTTTTCTTTGTTAAGCAGATGGTAACATATTATAGGCATGAACACATTGATCACTTCTACCAAAAAGACAATACACCCACTCTGCAAACTCATGCCATACCAGTATCTTCCCACTGTTTAAGAAATTTGTCCTGGCCCTTCTCGTGATGTGGCCAAGAGATCAAAGAAATGGCAATATCATGCTGACTACTGGCAAAATTTTCTGGTGGCACAAGGATGATAGGAATCTTGTGAGAGATGAGGAGAACTTGGAGGAGGTCATAGTTAAAGTGAGGAAAACCTATGTTATACACAACTTGTAAAGGGCCAAGAAAGTAAATACTATGGCCCTGGTGGTGAGAGAAAGGGAAGAGAAAAAGGTTATTCTGTAGACCATCCCTCCAGCACACGAAGAGAGTCAGAATGATACATGAGAAGAAGTTAGAGGAAATGAAGAATTCAACATGGGCAGAAATTTCAGTACAAAGCAACAGAAAGCAAAATATTTTATTTAGTGAAGTACTCTGAGCCAAGAAGTTATTGAAGAGAGGAAGAGAATCTTGACAGAAGACGAGCACACAGTAAACCAGAAGAGATTAGAAAAAACTTTCCAGGCTTCTAAAAAATAAGTGAGTTCCTAAGCTAAGAAAACTGAAAAAATGTTTTTTGGTTCAAAGATGGAGACAGACAAGACAGACAGACAGACAGACAGACAGACACACACACACACACACACACACACACAAACACACACACACACACACAAGTTTTCCCAGAGAGTTCAAAGATGATCCGATAGTAAAAGAATAAGAGTGTTACCAAAAATTAAATTATGCTACAGTAAGCAACAGCCATGTTAATTATAAGTATGATAACCTATTTCATTACAAGAAATTTAATTCTGAAAATTAGAGAAACATACACTAAAGCCTGGCTACTAGAAAATAAGAATCTGAGTTTTCTTCTTGGAACTCATCCAGATAATAAGGCCCGGACAATTACAGGAGGAAGTTCGAGAAGATCGAGTGAGACTGACAGAGGCTGATGGACCCTAGAACGTGTTTGTTTATAACTTTGATGAGAGTAGCACATGTAAATAGAAACACACACAGTCACCCCAAGAACCCTACTAATGTTAGTAGTTAAATCCAAATGCTCAACCATAGTAGTTCTGCTTATTACATTTTATAATCTCTAATACTGAATTTATAATCTTTGGAAACAAAGCATCTAGTTTTATCTAAAATACATTGAGTATTATGTGGTATATTTTTCCTCCTAGGCCAACCCACATAAATTGTGTGGCGAGTAAGATTTTTTACAAATATTTTTAATACTATCTTTCCTATCCAATGCTGTCTTTCATTTCAAAGTGTCAGAAGTGGCACTCAAAATCTCATTATTCAAACATATTCTGTAAAATCTATAGAGTTTCAAACTACATTTACTTGCTTTTACTTGACATATTCATTCATTTTAAAATGTAATTCTACTTTTCACATATTAGCTCTTAGTTTACTTATTAAAAATGAAAAATCTTAACCAGGTGGTTATAAATATGTATAAACAATTTTTATCTAATAATTGGTTTTTCTTTCTCAGACACACACACATACACACACACATACACCAGTAATAGCTAACAGTGATTTTCTATATTCTTAGTATATGTAAAGACTTAAATTCATTGCCACAACAACCTAATCCAAATTTGAGTAGGAAAATATAGTATTTACACATATTTATGAATGTAGATATTATGGGCATGAATCAAAGTATTGTCTTAACTAGAGAGATTTCATATATTCTGGGCTCTGAATGTCTGAGAACAATAATCTTTTTGTCAGGACACCTGATCTCCCTTGCTTTGCTTAGCTTGCCTCCACTGAAATGGCCTTTACAGAACAGTATTTGGACATCACAGCATTGGTCTCAGGAGAGCATGGGACAAAAATACAATGATAAAACTTATGTTTATTGTTCACTAGATAGTATGCCCGCCTCTGCGAGTATTCGTTAGAGATTAGTATTTTCATTTGCCATCTGTATGTGAAATATGTATGCATAACCTAGTAATTAGTTTGACTTACAGACAATGTGATTTCTGCAACTGGTCATATTTTCCTTCATACTATTTGTTAGAAGCACAAACATCTTGTTCAGTTACATAGTATATTATGACATTTCTTGTACTAATCTTATTCCTATATTCACATTCTCATTTTGTAACCTTATTATACTATAAATTATTTACATATTATTATATGATACTTTTGTTGTGTGCATACACAAGTATCTTGTGTGGGTAAGACATGATATGCGAACATTTTAGAAATAAATGCTTATTTATGCATTCATTAAGTGAATGAACAAGGAGTAACTAAATTATGCCAGAACCTTTATATGATCCTGGTGGTGCAGTAAAGAATAAATTGCTTCTAGAAACCCCTCTTATGGATAGAAAGACTTATTCAAGTCAGTCATTGTAATATATAATCACAACAGTGTTGTTATATCCACGATGTCAAATTGGAGCATATGGTAGAGTGCAATCAGTTCCGTTTCAGAGAAGGGATACACCACATGGGGTCCTGCCAAGGAGAAAGATGTGATACATGAATCTGATAATTTGTGAAAGTCTAGGAAAGAGATTATTTGAAAGAATGTGCGAAAGAGTAGATTATCAAGGTCCATGAGGCTTCAAGCAGCAGGGAGCCCTTGAACACTTGGGCTTAAGCAAGGAGAGAGCAGCTTCAGGAATCCAGACCAGAAAACCGTAAGAGAAGAGCACGTAAAGGAGAACGAAGGCCACCCAAAGGACCCTCCAAAAGGAAGCCCAAAGAACAAACGTCCTGGCCTCACCTGCTCCCTTCTCTCAAGCTGGATTCCTCACATGGGCTAAATCTAAGAGGAAGTCATAGAGAAGATATAGTAAACACATTGTCGCAAATTGGGTAGCTTTGAACAACAAAAAATGTATTGTCTCTCAATTCTGGAGCTTGCAGTGTGAATTCAGAGTATCAGCTGAGTCATTTCCTTCTGAGGACTGTGGGGGCGAATCTGATCTGTGCCACCCTCCTGGGCTCTGGTCGCTTCGGGTAGGTATGCCTCCCTGTCTCTTCATCCTGTCTTCCTCTGCGGGTATCTGTTTTCATACCTAAAATAATCCTTTCTTAACCCTTGCCTGAGGGTACAGGTCATATGGGGTTAGAGCCCACCCTAGTGATACTAATTGAGTTAACCGCTTAACAGTTGACCATGAGTGCTCTTCAGGCAGCACCCACTGGTTTACATACTGACTACCCCGAGCATGCCTTGGGCAGCTGTCATCTCAACCAGTTGATTCTTGTTGCACAATACACACTTGTCCAACTGTTTGTTTTATATCAGCTAGTTTTTATTACTTTTATTTAGAATGTTACATTCACCTTTGATGTTTGTTTCTAGTGTAATCTAATAAATTCTGGTTATGTTCTCTAATTCATGTTTATTTTATTTGTGAAAATAATCTATAATTTTGTGCTACAATCTATAAATTTTCTTACCATAAGTACACTAGATATAATTTTTATACCTCTCCAGAATTCAGAAATATTCTTTACAATACAAAATGGACAGATTTGGGACATTGAGACTGAATAGGAAGGAAGTGTTAGAATATCTGCAAGAGAAAAAACTGAAAAAGAAAATTCTAGCATATCAGAGAAGAAAAGTCTGTGTTATGAAGTAGAAAGACAAAACAGTCTTCTTGTTGTCACCTCTTCTTAGTATAGAAATGATAGAACTGAAAAAATAAATGAGACTAAAAAATTCCAATAATGGCCAATGATTATAATGATTCTATGGGTGGTGTTGACAGAACTGACCAATATCTAACAAGCTATCTTGTAATCAAAAACCAAAGAAAAATATTTTAAAATATTTACGCACCTTCTGGATCAAACAATATGGACTCATTTGTAACTTATTTGAAACAAAGGGGTTCAAAAAGCTATTTACAATTTACAGTAGCTGTAAAGACCAAATAATCAAAAAGTACGGGATAGTGAACTGCCAACCCAAACATCCATCACTGATGTCTTCACCATTACATGTAGTGGCGAGACATTTTATTGACATTATACCACCCACAGAAAAAGGAAAGGCCATTGCAAGGCCAATTCTTTCTTTGAAAGACAGTAACGCAAAAAGAATTTGGAAAGACATGAGATACTACTGTCCAAATTGTAACATTGCATTATATATTGATTGTTTTAAGGTACACTGTACACTGAAAAATTGTTTTAAGGTACACTGTTCACTGTACACTGAGAAATTATTGAATAAATTTGATAAAACTATTGTTTTATATTTCCAATTATATTATTTATAAAAATTAACCATCAAATATATAATTTTTGGTTATTCTGTGTTTAAGTGATCGGACTTAAGTTCTTTACTGACTCTAGAGATAAAATATAACTCTGAGGGAGTGCGAGTTAGGATTTCAGCTTAGCTTCTTCATGGCAGGGGCACAAACCAGCCAAAGGAATGTCACTGATACACTCTAGACACTAAATGTATCTATAATTTTATTCATTAGCCCAGCAGGTCACAGGGACCTTTAATCAACTATGTTATTAAAGAAAGGAATTATTACCTCTGGCAGAATAACTGTACACAGCAAGGTAGAGTCTTTTTTAACTAAAATAAAATTGAGATGATTTTAAGAACATTCCAGAACCTGACTGGCTATGGGTTAGATTGATTTACTCTGTTTAGTTTCTTAATTTTAAAAGACATAAAACTAAAAGAATTTGAAATTTCATTCAAATATATATTTCCCTATCATATCTAATAATGTATGACTAAAAACTGATTTTATTCCATTATTTTAAAATACAAAAATTACTTAATAGTCTTTCTAATGTGGTACTACTAAATTATTATAAAAGTCATATTTATGCTTTTATTATCTTTAGCTCAGTTTTAGGCCATACATTTAACCTTTTATTGTATAAATAGTTTAGCATCTGTGAAAAACTGAACAGTTTATAGGAAGGAAGGAGGAAGGAAAATGTGATGTAAAAACAATTAAGATGCATTATTGTTTTGTACAGGAGCCAACTCATCATGATGAATGTAATCATGTACTGTGAATATGTGCTGACAAAAATAAGAATTAGAAAATACATGATTACTAAAATCTTCAGTCAAATTACCAACATCTTCAAAATCTTAGTGTCAGATATACTCATTTGAATTAAATTATGCATTGATTTTCAAATATATACACAGTGAAACCACGGTGTGACCCTCAGCATCAAAATACAAGCATTAATCAGCCCTGTACTCCTACAACAATAATTTAAAAGGAAATATACTTTGAAGTGAAAATTAATTTTTCTTAATTGCCAACAGTTTTACTCAGATATCTGGATTGGCAGAAATTCTTAAATTAGCAAACTGAAAAGAACATTTAAAAATATGAGCATTTAATATCCCATCCTTCATCAAAGAAACATCTTTTGAACTTAAAAAAATTTAAAAAGTATAGCAATGTTTTCTGAAATTGAGTTTGTAAAAGAAAAATAGCCTTATTTCCAATGAATATATTATACAAAGAAAAATTCAGCAACATTTGTTTTGCTTCTAACTTAGAAACGTTTTAATATCTACCTCAAGTAATTTCAATGATAAAATGGAGGGAAGGAAATATTTTATGTAATAGTTAACATATTTTTGATACAAATTTGATTGTTTCTTGAAATCCTGTTTTTAATAAATTGAGAATAAATACTAACAAATTTTACAAGTAAATTAAGCATATTAAGACATTATAATGAAATATTCCAAACCAAGTTCAAGGTAAATGTTATTCTTTCAGTCTGCAACTGATGGACAGGATGAGAGAAGCTATTCACCCAAAGAACAGAATTAGTCACCTACATAAATCTCAGTTCTGAACACCCCTGCTGCTCTGCTCTGCTCCAGATGTTCTATGTAATACTTAGTGTAGATCTTCTTCTACTGAATGGATTGCGTGTTTGTGTGTCATATGTTGAAGCCGTAATTTACAATTCCACCTGCACTTACGTGGTGATTTGAAAAGTAATGAATGGGTCAAGAAGGCAGAGCCTGCATGATGGGATGAGCCCTTTTAAGAAAAGAAAGAGCTGGCCCACTCTTCCCAGAAGACAGCCTCTCTAGAATGTAACCATGCTGGCACTCGGATCACAAACTTCCACCCTCCAGAGCTATGAGAAATCAATTGTCTGTTTTTATAACCCTCCCACTCTACAGTACCTTGTTGCAGCATCCCAAACTAAGATATGGACACTTTCACCAAACCAGAGAATGTACTGTAAAAATTAGAATCTAGTTGTGGGTTCCTGCCAGTCACTACCACAGGTGGGCTCACCTGAGCTCCTCCTTCCACTTTGTCCCACATTAGTTTCTAGATGGGTCATCCTCTTAAACAGGAAAGATATGGAGATATGTGTGAACTGGCAAGGCCACGGCAAAACTGGGCACAATTTACTTATCACTGTGTGTCCCGCTTGCAGCACAGGCTTTCACCTCCCAGGGACTTCGGTACACTTTCACCCTGATCAGTCTGGTTCTGGCCTTCCCCCTCGCTCTAGTATCTCCCAGGCCTCCACTTCCTTTGTTGAGAAGCCAGATTCCCTTCCCTTACCGGACCTGATGACTCAGCCATCTTTTAAAAGAATAATTTGTTCTGGGCCCCTAGGCTTGAAAATATTCTCTTTCCTATAGATGTTCTGACATTTTATCTTTCTACCTCCACTATCTTTCACATACATGATTAATCTACTGGAGTAGATTTCCCCTTTCCTGAAGCCTAGAATCAGGGAGTGGCCATCTCTGCAAGCCTTCAGGTTCAGTTCCTTGTCCTCTTATTAGAAGCCTTGTTTTAGGTTCTAGTCTATCCCAAGCCATATTCAGTTACAGAGGCTCCCAGTGTGTAATCCCATTTAATTTCCATCCCCAGCCCAGAAATATCACATTGTATATCTTCTCATTTACAGAGAAGGGAAGAAAACCTAGGTGAAATGTCTGACACCTAATTTTGGTTTCAATTCTCTCAGAGGAATGTTTCTTCCCGGCAAACTATTCCCCACTGACATCCTTTCACACACCGACTGAGATGTACACACTTTCTGTGGGCCTAGGACCTTAATCCACATGATAATTTGCCTTTCTTCTTTATCCTACCTACCTGAACAGAATGAGAGGCAATGATGCAGGAAACACATATTGTTCTTTATGTTGTCCCTGCATCACATGTAGCATAAATTCAATAAGGGTTTAGTGCCTGAGATTTCTAGAAGTAACATGGCAACTACTGATAGAGAGGGACTCTAACCTAAACTGCACTGCACCTAACTCCAGGGTGAGGATTAAATTACCTCCCCATACAATCATACTTTGGAAAAAACAAATATGAAATTTAAAATAAACTCGGTAAGTTTTCTTTAGCTCTGTTAGAAGAAGGATTATTTTGGTATTTTAATGCTATAAGTAAACTTAGAACAATCAATAAAACCCTTCACCTTCATGTCAGCATATTATCATTGTAGGCAAATGATTAACTGTATAATCTGATATAATACATCCTAAAAGATCACATTTCCTCCAAATATCTATCTGATCTACCTTCTATAAATCCCACTTCTTTTAATTTGTACTTATACATTAAGAGTCTCTGTTCTGAGAGCTATATATTACTATTCCTTTGAGCACCATTCTAATGATTTATGTTCTGTAGTTTTACCCCAGAATTATTACCCAGCATGCTCCAGCACTATAAAACAACTGATTTTCAATAGTAGGATAAATATTTTTGTCACTATCATTCTAACATATATTTTTTCATTCATATTTTTAGTCTTTTGAACAAATTTAGAAAGAAATAAAAAAAGCTCATCATTAAAACAAGTTTATCAATGTGGATTCTAAATATCAGAGTGCTAAAGTAAACTTCCAAAAAGACCTGCTGCTTAACAAATTTTAAAAAATATCTAAAAATAAAACAATCTCCAGAAAGAGGAACTAGAAAGAAACTGAAGAAAAGATTGTCTTTTATGAAATTTTGCACCAGGGTCCACACTAGCTACAAAATCTATGCACTATGCAAGAAAATTTTTCCAAAATATCTTCACATCTCAATGATAAGAATAGGAACTACTTTATTAAAATTGAAAACATAGATTCTAAAGGAAAATTTAATTAATTAGTATGATATAAAGTATAGAATGATTGGGGAAGTAAAAACAATTAAAATATAGTGAAGTTCTCATCAGCTCATAAACTCCAAAAGCTAAATAGATATAAATGTAACAAGAAATGTTCCACTATTATAGTGAATTGAAACACTGTAAAGATTTGCATATAATTCTAAGGTTTAAAATAAAAAGCAAATAATTATCTTCCTCATTTCCAATGGACTGATGCTTCTTAAAATTCCCAGGATCCTTTTCCTCATTATAAAGATGAAAAAATTTATCATAATGAATTAAGATTATTTTTAATAACAAATTCAAGAATTGCTTTAGTAAATAATTCTTTCTGTAATATATACTATCTGAAAATTCAGCATGTATTCTAATTTCAATAAAGTATAAATGTTATATTTTACTTTATTCTTTCAATATTATGAGTTAATTAGTCACAAATTAGATAGATAATGCAGTCCAGAGCTCAAAAAAAGCTAATTTCTATGGCTTCATTAAGCAACGGAGAGGTGATGGAGACTGTCATAACGGTCTCAGTGGAGGTTTATGCTAATAGGTTGTCTGATATGTTTTCTGTTCTATGAAATACGTCAAATGAAAGGAATACCATGTAGCTTGAAGGAGGGTGCTAGTAATTAATAATGACTTGAAAAAAGTCAAGAAAAAGGAGTCTACTGAAACCAAGTATTTTCATCAGAGCCAAATGTTATCTTGGGCAGAACACCAAATTAAAATAGGAAAAAATCAGAACTTACTTAAATTTAAAAACAGATTAAAGTAAATATTTTTTCATATGGTAAGCTCTTAAAGAAATCTCATGTTTTCCACAATTGTCAAATCACTTTTTATGCTTTGTCCTAAAGATTTAGTTTGCAATTTTTCAGTGTCATCATAGCAACTAGCTATTGTAGTTTCATCCTTTTCCAAAAAACTTGGTTTATCTTTAATATTAAATACAAAATTTTTATATTTTTCCCACATCAATGTGACAAATTATAGAAATGACTATATTTACAAGATTGTGTGGCTACTCATTCCTTCAAGGATATCCAGAAAAGATAGTTGCTCCTACGTCTACCATACAAACAAGAAATCCTAAAAGATCATTTCGGAGAAGGGTACTGCCAACAAACAACACTGCCCTGGAAGCCCAATCAGTGAGTTGCTCTGACACCAGTATTAAGTGAGTCTATAACCCCAGGTAAACCTTTTCTCCCACAGTTCCTTATTCTGGGAAGCAAGGTAATTAGGCTCCAACTCTATATTACGAGCTTATAATTAAAAATCCTTTGTCAATAATGCAGTGTTACTGAGGGGGAAAAAAGACCTCCTTCAAGTTACACTGTATTACCAAAAATAAAGCAGCATTTAGTAAACACAAGTGATGTTAAACTTTAAAATATGTGAGAATTTCACTTTCAGGACAATGACTGCATCATGTATTTAACACACTAAGCCCTGTGAAGCATTTTAAAATACCTTAAGGGAAAACAATAATTTCTTGTGCACTTGAAAGAACAAGTAAATATTTTTGCATGCAGAAGACATGAAGATAGTGTCTTATATCTCTAGTTTTTACCTTATTATCTCTCAAATATAGTAGCGAACCATTAATTTTTTTAACATGCCATAAATGGTACTTTTCATCAGTGGAATAAGTGCTTGCCTAGCAAGCGCAGGGTCCTGAGTTTGATCCCCAGTACCGCAAAAAAAAAAAAAAAAAAAAAAAAGGTACTTTTCGGAGTGGCAAAAACTATTGACAATCACACAATTGGTAAGAATTATACTTTAGGCATTTCATAATGATTCATAGTTGGAATGTAGATCATATGGACATATATGGGTAAATCTTAGTGAACTTCTTAGGCTCTGGGAGGCTAAGATGGATAACTATGATCCAGTGAATTTTCTTTATTTTTTTTCTGTGAAACAAACATCTCTCAAGTAACAAAGCTTAACTTTGATTTGTTTTCCAAAAAGATAAATTAACTAAGCACCTCTTATGTATTAACTAATGAAAATCTTGTCTCTTCTCTTTGTAGTAAGTTAAACTCTCTCTCTGACAGGCAACATGATGGAATAAAAAGGTTTCCCTAACAGCATCAGGCTGATTACATGCTGAAATAGATGTTACCCAAACAGTTCAGCTCCACGGGAAAGAGAATCAAAAAGTAAAAAAAATAAAAATAAAAATAAAAAAATTAAAACTAATGGTGTTGGACAGATCTGTCCAAAAACTTTTTTTCGGATTTAAATGCCAAGAAACATTGGGTATATTTTACTAATCCAAAAATTAAAGAAATGTTCACCTATATCTATAAAAATCAGCATTAAAATAGCAATAATCATCATTCTTAAAATTGTTATTACTTCTACTCCAAAAGCATTTGTTTTCTGTAAATAATCTGTTACAATAGTGACAGCTAGTAACCCCAATAAGTTTATTTTCCTGATGAGTGTCTGTTTATAACTGGTACTGTTAACTCCACTTCCTGGATGTCTTCCAATTTTGTTTCCCCTGCCCCTTCCTTTTACCACTATACTCTAATTACTCTTCTTTAGGGAGTTCAAATATCTCCCCATGGCAGCATGTCTGCCCTCAATTCAGACTCGTTCTTCTCCATTCACTCTGTGTAATCCCTCCAAGGTTATCTGCGTCTGTTAATACACTCCTAAAATTCTGTTTATTCCATTTTGTTCAATTACCCCATTTCCTACATAATAAAATTCAATTGCCTTCATGCAGCCCACGTGCTCCCTGTTTATTTCCCTTTCTCATTTCTACTTTCTGATATGGGCACTTTGTCAGCCAATCTCACCAATATTTCAGAAATATAATTTTGTTTCTTTTCTTTCTGAATTTTGAGTGCTGAAATCATTCCTCTAACAGCTTACCGAGTATACGATAGATACATACAGGTTTTTTAGCCAAGACATTTGTCTTAAATTCTAATAAGACTCTTATTTTAGAATAACTTTCCTTCTAAAATAACTTTCCTGATTATAGTGGATTTCTCCTTTCAAGATGTGTTTGTATACTGTGGCCATATGACTTGGAGCATTTATGTTACTTTTATTATGGCAGGGGTCACTTGTGTTATTCATATTAAGAAAACATTAAAGACTAAAATATTTGTGGTCATGATCATAGCGTAGAACTTTAAAACTTCAGAAGTTAATTTGCTTTTATGTTTTTGATCATTTTATCAGCCTTACATATTGGTATTTTTCTTAGTCTACTTCTATAAAGAATGCCATTTGCAACATTTCATATTCAGCTATTAAAATTTGGTACTGTAAAGTACAGCCATTTAGCTTTAAACTAAGAATCATTTATATCCAGTTTTAAAAATAAATTGAAAGAAATCACATTGATGGAACATGGAATTTGATATGTGCATTGTACCTATTATTAACATTTGGAATTGGACAAAAATCTAAACTTGAATTAAATAACTATATATATATATATATATATATATATATATATATAATTTTTATAACAACATACAGCACTAAGAATTTTCTAAACTGAGTATTAAGAGATTATCCTGCAGAACTTCTTGTCCTTCAGCCAGGGTGCTCAGAATCTCTACTATGTTCATTTGGGCCAGCATATAACACCTAGAGTTGATTTAATTTTGAAAACAACATTTTTATCATGTACCATTCAATTTATTTAGACTTAATCTGAACTTTTCCTTGTAAATGGAATTTTGTAAGGAAAAATCTATGTAATTCCCTAAGATACATTCTAAAGCATATTTTTTTCTTATAAACTGGCTGTATTCAAAGTGGCTGTGAGACAAAGCAACCAGCATGAACTGGCTCTTGAGAACACGTCACTGACAAAGACAAATGAGTCTTAATGAGTTTAGAAGTGTGACTGCTCAGTTCTGAGCTCCAAGGGGGAGCTCTCATACTGAGGACACTGTTTTAAACTCTCAGGCTGAGTGAGTTTAGAGAAATCTGTGCAACTGCTGTAGGTGCTGTATGTTTTCTTCTGTAGAGATTTTTTTCTTAGTAATCACTACATGTTTTTAAAATGATAACTGGCTAAAAATGAACAGCCTTACTTGTTCACAATAGCTCAAACATATAATCAAAACAATTTAAAAGCAAAGTGAGCTCACTGAAGTCTGGGACATCAAATTAGTTCTTCTCTCCATCCCAAACTTTTCTGCTGATTCCAGGGAGCTGCCTCATGAATATGTCCTTTTGAGCCTGTCTGCATAGAGAGATACGATGAGCCTAGCTCTTCATTCTTTGTCATACACCTGGAGACAGATTCACAGGTACTGACTCACCTTTACAATGTGGGTAATATCTGGCTCCTGCCCTCAATTATGGGAAAGTAATTTTCAGTATAAGAAAATCCCTTGTACGTCTGATGATAACCTCAGAGCTGAAATACATGGGGGCACAGCAAGAATAAGAAAAAGGTTTTCCATCCAGGACAATGAACTTAGCCACAGAGGATTATCTCTGAGGAAGAAAGCATGGGGATCAGAGCCTGAGTTGGGGTTTAGCATATGGCTGCCGTTCAGGAAAGGACTTTCACTTACTGGACAAACCAATCATACATGGTGACCTTGCTCACAGGAAATAAAGAGTACTGACAAGAAGCTCCTTAGTAGTGAATATCATGGCTGTTCTGTGAGCTTGGAGCTATCTGCTAAGAGGACACTGGAAAGGACACACAGTTGCAGAATCCTGGTACCCAGCTTTAGATGCCTTAGCTAAGGCATTGAGATTTATTGTAAGAAATCTAGCTATGTTGGCCAGAAAGTTCTGTTCTCGGGCACCTAGAGATTACCACCCAGCCTTCACTTGCAAGACTCCAATGTGTCCATTACTGAAGGGAAAGTGGGGAGGTTGGTGTAGTACACATGTGCTTGCTGTAAAACCATTCCTACTTGAAACGTTAATGCCCCTGAAGAAGAAAAAGACACAACAAATTTGTAAAATATATCAGAAACTACCTATTAGTGAATGACTTGATTCTAAAGAAATGTTTATAATGAAACTTGACACGGATTTTAGAGCAATTCTGAGGCAAATAAGTAAGAATCAGACTAACCTTGTATCAGTTGATTCAAAAAATAATTGGAACTATTTTGGATATAGAATAACTATCCTGCTAGCTTAACACATCGCATTCATCTACCAAATAGCTCATTTGAATTTGTTATAACCATACGGTTTCTTTTCAGAGCAGAAAAAATAATAAAATATTGGTCCAAACAAAACACGTAGCTAAACTGTAAAATTCAAAGTATGAAAAACCACTTAAAGCATAACGACGTATTTTAACGGTGATACACATTTAATTATATGCCTGACTTGAAAGCCACTGAAAGAAGAATACCCAGCAACTCTATCTTCTCAAAATAAAATATCAGCATTTTTCCCAGTGCCACAGTTGACATGCTGTGAAATTAAACCACACACCATAAGACTGACAATAACTGGATGCCTTTATTGTAAAAGACTAAAGATTACACAACTTGAATAAGGAAACTGATCTTCAAATAAAGTGATAAAATGAATAATATTCAGATTTTGTTCAGATAAGGGGATGGTTTAATATTAAAAATTATTTATTGAAAAACAGTGAAACTTACTGAACTATGTTTGCTTCTCCATTATCTTTCTCATCCAGGAAGATATTACCAGGAATAATATTCCTATTTACTTACAATAAATCTCAAACAATATTAGCTAAAATTCAAGATTTTCTCCTTCATTTAAGATTTCAGCAGTTTTACTATGTCTACATGTAATTTATTTCTTTGTATTTATCATTATGGTATTTATTGCTCTTTTAAAATATGTATATTGATGTCTTTGGGGAAGTCTTCAGCCATTATTCCTTCAATTTTTTTTCACGTCCCAATTCTTTCCTTGTCTTTTTCTGGAATTTCAATTACATTATGTTAGACTCTTGCACTGAATATAAAAATAAACACAGTATTCTTCAATTTTTTTCTCTGTCTTTCAAATTGCATAAGTCCCACCTTTAACTTAATTCACTATATTTTCTGTCACTATAATCTGTTCTTAAACCTACAAAGTGATTTTGTTTTTCTTTCAGTTGTGTTTCAGGATTAGAATTTTCACTTCATTATGTTGACAATTTCTGTTTCTCTGCTGAGATTCCAATTTCACTCCATTCATCTAAGCCCCTGAAAATGTGATTGTTGCTTTAACATCCCCATCTACTCCTATAAACAATTTAATCATACCACTGTCAACTTCTACCAATTGATTGTTCTTCAGAGTGGGTCACATTTTCCTATCTCTTCACATTACCTACTGATTTTTCATTGGATAAAAAGATTAGTAATAACTTGAAAACATTTGGATTTTGTTATATTTCTTTGAAAAATATTTTATTCTAAGAGGCAGTCGGGTTAACTGAATTTAAGCTTGCAGTTCATTATCTCAGAAGGTTGGTAGTTAGTAAAATCACCAACCAGTTCTTACAGTTTCCAGCTGCTGCTCTGTCTCTAGTTTCTCCAATTATATATACAATTTCTCAACTGATGTCCATAACTCACAGGTCAAATAAAATTTTATGCTGATGTCGTACAGTAATGTTCAGGATACACTGCAATTACATCCAGTTTAAAGGTTTCATACATAAACATATTGAATCATTTCTATGCTCCCTGCCTCCCACCTTCCTCCTTTCTCCCTCCTTCTCTAAATTCCCTTCCCGTCTCTACAGTTTATCTCTCTATTTCTTAACATGGCTTTTTATTTTGTTCTTTAAATTATTTAAATTTTGGGTGTCTCATATTAGAAAAGCCATGCAATATTTAACTCTTTGTAATTGACTTATTTAACTTAGCATTACAGTCTGAACATCCACCCATTTTCCTACAAATGACTCAAATTTATCCTTTGTAATGACTGAGTAGTACTCAACTATGCATTTATATCACAGTTTCTTTATCCATCAGTTGAGGGGCATGCAAAGCATTTGACAGTTATCAATACTACTAAAGTAAGGCATCATTAGGCTTTTTAAGTCACGTTGTTTTCCTTCCCGTTCTTTGCTGTGTTACTTGACTATTTCATTGGTCCTTTCAGTTTCTTGACTTTTTTCTGTACACTTTTTGCTAACTGGGAATTTGATCACAACCTTCTAAGGAACATATCTAGAATCCACTAGGAAATAAAAATATCAAGTCTTCTCGATAGCAGTATCCATCCCTGCTTTAGCTCCAGTTCACTAGCTCTGCTATGAAAGGAGCAGCACTGCCGCTCCATTCAAAGACCCTACTATAGGATGCACTTACTCTGTGTAATATTAACTGAAAAGTTAATATGGATACTCAAGATAGTGATTGATAGAAAGAGGTACAAAATTACTAAAAATGCCACTAGGTTTATATTTTGCTAATTATAAATGGGTTTTGAAATTCCAAATTAGTTGAGGAGTGACCTCACAGTTCAAATCTCTGTTACATAAATATTTAGAAATGTTACTCTTAGTAGTAATACAAGCAGTGAGTTCCTTACCTAGGAAATGTAGATGTTACAGTTTGTGTCTAGATGTAATGCTTTATGTCTAGATGTGCCCCTCCACCCCCCCCCCCACCAAGGTTCAGGCAGCCACGGGAGGGGAGCCTCTTTTGGAGGTGATTGAATCTAGAGTGTCTGATTCATAATGCAGTGCTGGAATAAAGGATGCTGGAATTAAGAGTGGATTATTGCTGGATCGGTCCACTGATTTGATTGGCATCACCCTAATCCTGGTAGACTGCATACAATATAAGGTACAGAAAGTTTTCCTCTTTTGTTGCTTCTGCAGTCTTCTACCACCATGAACTCTTGCCCCTCTGCCCCATCTGCCACTGTGCCTTGGAGCCAGTCGAGTATGGACTGAAACATCTACAAACTTTCCTCCTTCAACTTTGGGTGTCAGTTATTTTGTCTTAGCAATGAGAGTGAAGTAAATATGACAACAGACCAGTTCATTAATAGAATAGAAAGTTACACTCTACATATTACATCTATAATATAGTTGAAAATATCAATTCCATTTAAAGGATAAAAATAACTATGTACTAACATCTATATAGAAAAGAATATCTAAGATGTTCAATAGACATGTTAGCATTTCTCAAATAATCCTGTGATATAGCTGTCATAATCTTCTCTAGGAAATGAAATTTCATAAATTTAAATCACTTAACTAAAGTTTTATAGTAGATAAATGGTAGAACTTGAATCTAAAATCTCACATAACTGTATATCCTATATTTCTTCAAAATTCCGAATAAAAAGACTAGGTCTTAGTTATCTACTTAAATATTCTATGAACACTTTTGAAAGACCAATAAAATTTAAAACAATCCAAGCCAAGAGGTCATATGATACATTACCATAACATCAATATAAAAAGAAAATTGATATAGTTAGAAAACATATACAGTACATTCAAATTGAAAGACTTCCTGTGTGAGTAAAGAACCATGGAAAATTCAAGTTTATTAAGTGCAGGCAAAAACCATTTTGAAATAAGCTTAGTCCTGGAGCAGACAGACCCAAGCTTCCAGGTCTTACATACTATCACAAAAGGGTATCTAAGGCACACATTAACTTTGTACTTTCTTTCCTTAATACAGGTAATAACTGATATTTTCCTCTCTTCTGTCTCTTCCTGGTGAACCAATTAGAAAGAAAAGGGTTATGAAATCAATAGATTGAGGCTTAAAACTTGTAAAACACTTTCTGTTAGTAATCTTGAGTCCCGTTTACAGGGCCAAACTCTTTTAAATTCTTCTAAGTGTCAGAATCCTCATCTGACAAGTGAGGATGATACCTACTCACTAGTCTTTCTTAAGCACTAAATCACATAAATTCTGATACAGTAGTGTTCATAAATCCTGAGTTGCTTTGACTTTCTTAATAATTTTTTCAGAGTTATACCAAAGTACCTAAAGCACGAAGATGAGTGATTTTTGACTAAACTACTCCACCTTGACTGTTCTTACTATCCTAACACTTGCTAACATTAATGAAAAAAGTTCTATTTTATTGGATTTTCATTGTTACTGAGTTCAGCAATTCACTGTTCTTATTTCAATATATAAATTGCACTGATTTGGTCTCTCAAAAATGCAAATCTTTTTAATACGCTTAATTTAGTGCTCAGAATCTTTTAAATTAAAATTTTTATTTTTATTAGCACACATTTGCAACGCATGGCGATAACATTTCCTTGGGGGGTGCTGGCGCAGGACACAGCACACCTCGATTCTTAGCTTTCTCTCTTCTCCCTCCGCTCTCCCTCTGCCGCTTGGCCCCTCCCCTCTTTCAGAAGCTGTGCCTCCCTTGTTCTCACTGTCTTTCAGTTTGCTCCTTACTTATATCTTGGCTTGTCACACTGTAGAAGAATGTGTGTCACTGATTTATTTCACTTAACACCGTGGTCTCAGGGTGTATCCACCTTCCTACAAATGATTCAAGTTCGTTCTTCCGTACGGAAGGGTAGTGTGCTGCTGCGCAGAAAGGCCACACTTGTCTGTCCATTCACGTGTCGATGGACGACGTATACACTGCCTCTAGCACGTCACAGGAATTTTCCTGTGGAAAACATCAGTGTATGCGTATTAGTGTAATAGGATGTTGTCATCTTTTATGGGAAGGTATCTGGTGGGAGAACAGTGGGGTTGAATGGAGTTCCTAATTTACGTTTTTAAAGAATCTCCATACTGATTTCCATAGAGACGATATTAGTTTGCTTTCCCAGCAGCAATATAAGAATGTCTCTTTTTACTCTGCAGTCTCTCCAGCATTTGTCATTATTTGACTTCTTAATGATAGAGATTTTTCCTGGAGTAAGGAAAAATTTGTGTTGTTTTAATTTGCATTTTTCCAATGGCAAGAGATTTTGAAGATTTTTCATATATTTATTAGCAATTTGTGCTTCTTCTGAGGTGTCTATTCATTTCAGGTCTTAAGTGTTGACTGAGTCTTTTATTTTGAAGGCCTCTTTTTTTTTTTTAGTTCTTTATATGTTCTAAATATTATTCCTCTGTGTGAGGAATAACTGGAAAAATGTTTTCTCATTTGGCAGATTATCCCTTCAGTCTGTTGTTTGTTTCTTTTGTTGGGAAGAAATATTTTAATTTGATATAATCCCATTGGATGAATCTTGGTACTATTTCATGAGCAATTGGGGTTCTATTCAAAAAGCCCCTTCCTACATCTATATCTTCAAGAGTTTTATCTATTTTATTTTCCAGCAGCAAAGCATTTCTCTTTAACATTTACATCACTGATCCATTTTTATTTTAGTTTAGTACATGGTGAGATATATGGGTCTAGATTCAGGCTATTGCATGTGGTGAGCCAGTTTTCCCAGAGCCATTTGTTAAAGAGGCTACGTTCCCTCCAGCTTATGTTTTTGGCCACTTTGTCAAAGATGAGACAGCTATATGTGCCTGGACTTGTATTTGCAGCCCCTGCTCTGTTCCTTTGATTTATACACCTGCTTCTGTGGCAATATCATGCTTTGTTCTCATTGTAGCTTTGTAATATAACTTGAAGTCCAACATTATGATACCTCCTGCTTTGTTTTTGTTGCCCTGGATTACTTTTGCTATTGTGGACCTCTACTGGTTCCATATGAGTATTAGCATTTTATTGTCTAGTTCTGTGAGATATGATGTGGGTATTTTGATTGGTATTGCATTAAATCTGTACATCAATTTTGGAAGTTTACCAATTTGACAATACTATCTCTGTCTACCCAGGAACAGAGATCTTTCAATTTTCTGGTGTCTTCTTTGACTTCCACTTTCAGAATAATGTAGTCTTTCTTGAAGAAGTCTTCCACTTCCTTACTGTGATTAGTGCCTAAGTATTTAATCTTCAAGGCAACACATGAGACTTTCTCTGAAATAAACTATATCCTAGCCAATAAAGTATGCTTAGGCAAATACAAAATAATAAAAATTATACCTTGTATATTATCAATTCATAGTACAATGAAATGAAATCAGCGTCAAAGAAAATGTAAACAGCATGCAAACACATATAAATCAAACAATACTGTCTTCAGTAATTGGTGAGTCACACAGGAAATCAAGCAGTGATAATGTCACTATGACATATCAGAACCTATGACACTCAATGAAAGCAGTTATAAGAGAGAATATAGTGATAAATCAACATGTAAAAAAAAAAAAACAGACTGAGCTAAGTAAACAACCCAGTGATATACCTCAAGGTCCTAGAAAAAGAAAATCCAAAGATAGTGCAAGGAAAGAAATTATAAAGATCAGAGCAAAAATTATTAAAATTCAAACAAAAAATACCAAAAAGCAATCAGTTAATGAGATTCTTCTTTGAAAGAATACAATAAATAAATCCCTAGCAAATCCTGTCCCTAAAAGGAAAGACCAAAAGACCCAAATCCATACAATTAGAAATGAAAAAGGCAAAATCACAATGGATTCTGTCAAAATCCAGAAGATCCTCAGTAACTACTTTGTGAAACTGTCCTCCAATAAATTGGAGAGTCCAGAAGAAATGGATAGATTTCTATACGAACTATCAAAATTGAACCAAGAAGATATAAAACCCTTAATAATCTAGTAACAGGCAATAAAATTGAGGCAGTAATAAAGAAACTACTAAGAAAAGCCAGGACCCTGTAGATTTACTGCTTAATTGTACAAGAACTCCAGGAAGACCTAATGCTAATACCGCTCAAACTCTTCAGTGAAATTTAAAGGGAAGTTCCTGGAAGCGACCACTGCCCTGATTCTAAAACTAGATGTACACCTAAACCCCAACTCCCCCAAAAACCTGCAGATCAATATCTTTCATGAACATAGATGAAAATTTCTCAGGAAGATACTGGCAATGAGAATGAAACAGATCATCCCAAAGATCATACATGATGATCAAATAGGCTTCATCCCAGATCTGTAGGGATGGTTCAACACACACAATTCACTAAATATAGAAAATTACACAAACAGAAGAAAGGACAACAATCGTATCATCTCAATTAATGCAGAAAAACTTTGCATTTTGACAAAATCCAAAATGTATTCATGATAAAACTCCAAAGAAAATAGGTTTAGGAAGAATTCATAACAATCTGATAGCATGTAGCTAAAACACCCAGCTCTAACCCTACTCCAATCTAGGTACCACCAAATATGCCTAATCATTCCTTTCTGACAGTTGCCCTCCATGACCCTTTTAATTTGGTTTACTGAAGTAGTTAAGCTCTTTCATTGAATCTTGAATATCTAACCATGGAACCTACCAAATTTTATTGTCTTTTTTTTTTTTTTTTTTTTTTTGCCTATTGTTCCCAGTAGGAAGAGAACTCAGAAATGCTAAGACTTTTAGAGTACTCAACAAAATTTTAAAATGTAAGTGAGGACATCGTGAGAAGTTGACTTTATAATTTTTAAAAACTAACCACGTGTATAAAACAAAAATTCCTTCTATGTTCACATTATTTTTTTACAAAGGGCTTACCTTTCTCCTCTGATGTAATTCAATACACTGCTTATTATGCAAGTGTATTTGGCTACATAATTCTTAGACATTTTATTTCACTTTATATGATCAACATATGATAAAAGTAAAGTGCAATTTAGAGGATTTGAATGGTATATAGTGAAGACATAAAAAAAGAGAGGCTTTGTATATGTGTCTACATTTTCTTTTATAATGTCAATTTCTTTTATTCCATAATTTTGAAAAGTTTAACACAAAGGGCATCAGATACTTATCTTCTTCCAAGAGTCTGGAGGAACTTAGTATTCTGGGAAATAAAGTAGGTCAGAATTATATAAAAGAAAGAAATAAATCTTCAGAAAACTTACATTACTAAACCAAAACAACTCTATAGTATATTATTAAATAGAAAATAGTGAAAAGTTCAAATTAAAGTAATTCTCAGTATCCTTTATTCTCTCAAATAATCTGAAAACACAGTTAATTTCTAGAATCTTATTAAATCAATGGATTTTTCTACATATAAAATATTTTCTCTATATCAAATCATATGTGAGATGACTTTCTAGTATTTTAGAGTTACTAATGTTTTTAATTTAGAAAACCATCAGACACCTCCTACTTGGCAAGTCAAGTGAAATCTTCTGAATTCTAGGGCCTTATCCTATGTGACATTATTGGCAATCTCCTCATGAGGCGTTCTTTCCTTTTCACTCCACTAATAAAATACTATTGTATTTTCTATTCTCATAAGCCATACTTTTTATGATACTTTGGAAACATATTCATCTTACATCATAAACATTCACCCCTGTAGCCTTACTTATGTACTGCATGCTCCCCACTTCAATGATACTTGTTTATTTACTGGATTGGACTCTCTAGCATTAAGGACTTGTACATTATCTGATGGACATTTTCTCTTCAAAATTGAGGAGATTGTCTTCTTAAACTTCAAAGAGCGGCAAATAAATGCATAGCAAATCACATTTAAGGCCAAAGCCATTGCTGTTATTTCCTTCCCTTTGTTCTCTCAATGTCCCACTCATTAAATTCAGTCTCCAATTGGCCTCCTGCCCATGTATAGTAACAGTAACTCTTCTTGAGTATTTTCTTTATAATTTGTTTTACATATGTCATTTTTTAATTCCTATTTTAAATCAATGAGTTGAAAAACTTCCATGGTTCTGACACTGAAAAGAGGACCGGTCATACCTGCAGCCTGTCACCAGTTTGAGGCATGCTCACAGGGTGATCCTGGTTGGGGTACACTGGAAGTGTGATCCCATTTGGAGCAGGCAACTCAGGCAGCCTTACCTTAGAAATGTAAATAGGGTCCTATCTTTTCTCTTTTTCTCTTTATTTCTATAAGGGAAAACTTAAAGGTATGTAGTAAATCTCATATGATTATGAATAACTCAATATTTGTCCCCAAAATGTTACCTTTAGGTTATATTTGATGCATTTAGGACCAATTAAGATAAAAGATTTTACAAGTTAATTTTTCTCCAAAGATAAATTACAGAGTAAAAGAAAATTCCTCAAAGCTCTTTCTGATTCTTACTGGTTATAAGTTTATAGTGTTACCTAACCAAAAGTTACTCAGATTTACATAAAAAAGAAAGCTAAAATCCTCAAAAAATTATGACTACTCTATTTATATTTATAAACCTACAACTATAAAAATATTATTGTAGTTCAGCATAGCCACTGCTTCTAAAAGTGTACTTCAATTTAATATGGTTGTTTTATGTATAACGTCTTGTCTGTTTGTCTGAATATGAGTCTATTTTTTATGGTTAGAGTACCAGAAGCTGCTTGATTTAAGGAAAAAAAATAGTTAAGACTAAAAACAAAATAAATATATACAATGATCTTCATAAGAGCTATAATGCTAATTATTACTACCCTCATGCTATTTGTTTCCCATGTGTACAGGCCTCCTAAATTATGAAAATTTTTTAAAAATCTCAAACCAGGTGTAGTGGTGCCTGCCTGTAACATCTGCACCTGGGAGGCTAAGTTTAAGGCCAGCCTGGGCTACATAGTAAGTTCAAGGCCAGCCTGAAATACACAGTGAGATCCTGTCTCAAGAAAAAAAATCTTATCATTCTGATGACCTTTAGATTAATGATTAATGTTATTCATTATATAGGTACTATTTCCTGCTTATCTATAAATAAAAGTTTATTTATGTAGTTGGATGAGTTGACTGACTAAAAACTTATGTTACACTAAAATAAAAATGTAAGTATATTTTTAGAGAAAAAATACCTAAATGTTCTAGTATGATGTCATTATAATTGATAAACTAAGATGCTATGTTCTCTTGATTTCAAAGTTTTATAACGGTTATCTGTCAACATTCTATAAAAAATTAACTTCTAAGACAATCATGGTTGATTAAAATAAAAAACAGCAGTTTTCTGGCCATACCTTATGTTTCAAAGTGTTCAATATCCAGATAAAATTATGATAGACCTGTGGCTTCCATTTCAATACTGGTGTACATGACCTCCTGGGAGCACAACAACACAAAGGCTTAGAGCTCAGTTTAACAAAAGGTAGCTGGGATCAGCATACACCCAATATTTTGGCTCTGGCATTTTAAGTCAACTAGGGCCCAGGACATAAAGAGACTTCTCTAAAGGTTCATATGACCCAGGGAAGTCACTGGGGCTCTCAGTCACAGAAGCTGTTGCTCTAGAACACAAAAGTCAGTCAGCTTGTGTTCAGGTCAAAGGAGGGTCGCTAAAGAGGGAAATGTCCCCATGCTTCCAAGCCATGTGGTCAAGCAGAAACTGTGACCCATCCTGACAGATGGCACAAGTGATAGCAAAAACACTAAAAGAGATAAGAGGCTCTGCCAATGGCCTCAAAGAGAAATCCCTTAAAAGGCTAAACTGACTTTAATATACAGAGGGACTAATTTTGCATAACACAGGTCTTACATTACATTAACATAAACATCTAACAAAAGTATAACCACAATTATATATTTATATTTGTAGTTATATATAATATATAAATATATAATTTATTATAAAGAGAGAGAAAGCAATAGTAATGTTAAATTAACTCAACTAAAGAGCCCCTCTTTGCTGAAAACAAAAATAAATATTCATGATAAATGCAACCCAAAATATAGGATAGATTCTTGCCCAATGTTATAATTGTACTATTGTGTTAAGAGATACTACTTTATTTGTCACCAGAAGGCAAGAGCTAAGATCAAATGGCCAGTCCCAAGTGATATCCAGTGGCCCGTGGCACAGAGCTATGGCCTTGGTTGTCTGCAGGGTGGGCAGCAAGGTACTCTAGGCATCTGTGGCTCCAAGGGTACTGGGTTATAACCAGGGATCAACAAGCTCACCTCCCTGTCCTAGGACAACAACAGACCAGATAAGGGTTTTACCAGTATAGTCATTTGGATGCTATGTTTATTCTTCAAATAAGACTTAAGGATGTACTGGGGGACATTTAATCACTTATCCAAATTACACTACAGTGGGTATTTCATTACTAAATTCAAAATTAGGAAAGATGAAAAAGCTATTCTACAAAAGTAATGGCCCTAAATATTTTAACAGCACAAGACAGAACCTTTGCCACCATCAAAACAAAATGCTGTGCATACATTCCTGCAAATGTGTCTTCTACATTACAAAATGTGTTCACAAGTTGTTGAAATGCACCTAATTTTCTGAAAAAAGTTCTCATTTTTCTGGTTATGATACTGTGCATTAAAAATCTTGTATCCTTCAAGATCCATTGCTGTAGCCTAATAGTTCATGTGCCCTTGCATCTTTTTTCAGACTATTAAAAGATGATGGGTCTTCAAAAGAGAAAACTTGATATTTCTGTTTTCTTTACATCAGGTGGAATAAGATTTTCAATCCCTAGCTAGGAAGAATCAGTGCCCCACCTCAGCCTAAAACAGTTATATAGAGTTGGACCTTCCAGCCCTATACAACCCTTTAAATATAAGGGACCAAAGTCGGGGTTGGGTAGGGATGGAGACAGAAGAGAATAAACAAATATTAAGCAGGAAGGAGACAAGGAAATTAAGATTATTAAACCTGTACTTTAAAAGAAATTATAGCTTTACAATGTGCAGTATAAGAACCATTGTTGAACTCCTACCATTTGGTATGGTGAAGCTCTGCACCATTTCCAATGTTTGGCTTTTCTTAAATTTTATTTTTTACTTATTCTTGTCTTTGATTGTTTAATCAATCTTACATTCTTCTGTCCAATGGACTGGACAACTTCACTGAAGATAACAGTATGTAATATAGCAGCCACTGTAAATTTCTATCATTTTGTCTTGAGGTCATGTATCGCTTTTGTTGTTTTTGTGTTGTTTTAATTTTGTCTTCATTGTTGTTTTGTCAGATTTTTTAATTTTTAAAATAACACAATGTAGATTTAGTACACTGCCCCGTTTATTTTTTCTCTTTCTCTTCTTCTAAAATATAGTAAACCTGAGCAACTCCCTGTCATCTACAGATGGGTTCGCCCATTTCCTTTTTATTTACAAATGGTCCTCTTTCACCTATCAATAGACCACCTTTTTAAGATTTCCATATAAAAGGAGTGTTATCTCACTATGGGTGGACCATCTGCTCCCACCACTAGACAACCCTAATACTATATTAAAATCCACAGATTTCCACCACTGAAAATACCTAACCGTTGCCCAGTTCTCAACTATATTATACCTCATTTCTCTGAGCACCTTTACTTGGTTCTTGAGTGAATTCTATATCTCTGTCTACATGCATGTCTCTTATCTCTTATTGATGTGTGCTAAAAATTCTTTTTCCGAGACAAAAGTCAGCAAAACTATGAAATTATTTTACAGAATGGGTGGGTAAAGTTTTTTATTTAAGCCTCAGAAACCCCCAGACCGAGCCTGATAACACTATATCTTTAACTATTTGCACAGAATATACCAGACACTAATTTTAATTTAATGAGTTATAACATTCATTAAGAAATGAATGAGTTGAAGGTGACTCATAAGATTTTAAATTAAACAATAAAGAGAAGCTGTTAGATAAACTCAGAAGAGACAATTTTGAATGTAGAATTTCTGTTTTCTACTATGTTGAATATGAGTTAGGAATTAGTACTAAGGAAGAAAAACAAGCTATTGATAGAATATACAAGCAGACAATTTTGTGAGATCACATTAGCAGTCTCCCTACCCTTATCAATCTGACACTTCATGCAGAATTTACTGGTTGTAGATCTCCCTTTTATGAGTTATCTCTGGTCTATATATTAACATTTTGTTGATGTTTAGAACCCAAGTACTGCACATATATCAATGTTTATTAAAATGCACCTCATGTGATTTGACAGATCATTCTTTGTTCTTGCTCTGTCTTGATTCTTTGTGTCAGGGCATTTTTTAATATGTCAAGGATTTGTTTTGTCTATGAATTTGGTAAATAAGCAATGTGTTCATCTAAGAAATACTTAAAATGTTGTGATGATTGATTGAGAAAAGAGACTTTCCATTAGAAATAGTTTTCAGGCTGATATCAGTCCCCTTAATTAGGGATTCTATTGTTATATCAATCTAATGTTTACTAGCAAATATGCTACCGATCTACTCATACTTCACTCTTATCAAATGAACCTTTGCTGAATATCTACTTGTTTGTTAGTGTCTTGGTTACTTTTCTCTCGTTGCTGAGACAAAATACCTAATGCCCAAAATGAAAGAAGGAAAGGTTTATTTAGTTTACAGTTTGTGGAGGTTTCAGTCGGTACTTGGCTGCTTCTGAGGCAGAGTGGCACATGGCAGAGGGCAAACTGTTCATGGCATCAGAGCACAGCAAAAAAACCAGAGCAAAAGGGAGGAATGGCTGCAAGGAGCCTCTTCTCTTCCCTTATATTGCAAATAGCCTACCTCCACCCAGGGGGTATGTAGCTCTCACAGAATCTCCTTGCCCTCCTCTTCCACAGGTTCAGGATGAATACAAATAAGCACCCCAGCTCCCTTCTGAGTCACATAGTTAACCTTTTAAACTTCCCAAATTAACACAATAAACAGCATCCCAGAAGGGTAAGGGCATCTCCTTTTTACCCCAAGATTTACAACTTCTTAGTTACTTAGCCAAACCTCTAGACTCCCCAAGTTGACACAATGTATCAACCATAACAGTTAGATATGCATCTCTCTTTCACTGATAAGAATAGAAATTTCAAACAAAAAATTGGACTATTTCAATATTGCATGTCCAACTAGTATAACATAATATTCAGTCATTCTTATCTCTATGTCAGGAATTCAAAAATTATGCATTTGATATCTGGTTCCACAATTGCCTGGCATGTATAATTAATCTATTACTAAAGATTTCCTATCTTCCAAATCAATTTATAAAGTTAAAAGATACATTTTCTGTATTATTTTAATGATTCCATAAAGACTTATTAACAATATGCTCTATATTGTAAGAATTCAATGTAGACACTTTAACTAAATGAACTTTCTGATACTAGATTTAACAAAAAGTGTGATCACGTGGATAGAAAGATGAAAAGGGACTTCCAAGTTTGAATGAATAAACAGAAGCATCAAAGGCCCATTGATTCATTTTTTAAAAAATAGGTTAAAAATGTAAAAAATGAGTTTCTTATTTTAGTATGCTATTACTTGTTTTTATTATTAAAACATGTATATTTATCTTTTTGATAAAGATGATATTTGATGTTTCCTTAACCTTAAAAAAATGTGTCCATCACCTTCAAAAAGCTCATTTAATGGATTTTGATAGCTGCAATAAAAATCTACAAATTGGCCATCTGCACTTGAGAACAGTATAAAACTCATTTGCGGATTGAAGTTTCCTTCAATATAATTTCTAGGAAACCATTCATAAAATCGCAGCTGCAGCTAATTTCCATTTCTATGGATTTTGCATTTGTTAAAAATGCAGAAAAAAGGATCATATTTTTGAAAGCCACACAGATAAAAGCTAAATTACATCATTTTAAGCATACAGATCTTAATAATTCACAGAATGGAAACTCATTATCCCTATTCTTAAGTATAACTCTTATACATATTGGTATTCTGTGGTTATGCATTATATCTGCTTTACTAGCCTTAATTTTGAAGTCACTTTATATTCCATGGTATGCACTCTATTAAGAATTTTCTCTCCAATTTCCTGATTGGATATTACCATGAAGAAATAGACACCCATAAGCAACAGATTAGTCAATGACCAAGGAGTGAAAAGCATAACATGCTCTTATATTTTGTACATTTAATTTCATATGAAACACAAAGACAAATGAAAACATAGGGGTACTGTATTTTTTAACAATATCCCAACATTCTTTTTGATTACATAAAGGAATGTATATCCACAAACAGAAGTTTCTAAATAAATATGAATACTATCTCAGGATATTAATAAAATGCTAAATAGCAACACAGAAATGATATCTTGGAAAAATCAAAGATTGGAAATTGGGGGCTTTAAGATGGGTAAAAGCTATCTTTATTTTTAAAAAAGAAAGTAAAACTCTACCTCACAAAAGTGCTTTTCAAACCTCAGATTACTATCAATTTAATGATACGAAATTTGAATGTTTAAAGATAGTTTTTTTTACTACTATATTTTCTCAGCAATAATATTTCTATTTCCAGGAGTATTTTTAGGTGTACTATTTACTAACTATGGAGAATGGCTCTGAGTGACTCTATAAATGATTTGTAATAGCTAAAAATAATTTATAACAGTATAAACATTTTTCAATAAACTATTTTTCACTTGTGCATCAAGTATAAAAATGGGTATTTTAAAAATAATTTATGTAATATTTCTTTACTATTTTATTTAGCAAAAGTTTAAGATTAAAATGCATAAACTGGATAACATTAGAATAGATGCCAGTATCAGAATTTATTTGCAAGTATATTCGCATTGACCACTAATCACCTTTTTCAGAAATATTTTGCCAGAATTTTGATTATATGTCAGGATTATTCCATACTTACTGAAATAAATCCATGAACCAGATAGTGGCTAACAGAACATTTATCCCCAAATTTTGCATCTATGCTTCAGCTAAGGTCAAGGTAGTTCTATAAATAATGCCCTTACTGAAATCTATCACATTTTCCCAAAGAACTACAAAGACTTCATTAAATCTCACTTCCCCATTAACTTCAGCAGCAATAAATTCCCTCTTTAATGCTTGAGGGTGCTCCCATCTCTCAAAATGAGAATTTATAATGTACTTGTTGCTGATACAGTGTAGTTTTTTAAAAAGGCAAAAAACAGGCAGCATTGAACTCAATACCTTAGTCAATAAAGCTAATTGCATTTTATTCCAGCTAGCAGTTAGTGCTTCATTCTACCACAGAAACATCTTACAACTGTGGAACTAAAAAGCTTACTATGTCTGTATCATACGATTTTATATTACTTTTAGTTTTTCTATCTATAGGCATAAGCAGTAAAACCCTTGAAATCTCCTCTTTGGATTACAGAACATATTTTTATGACAAAACATTACAGTAGCCTTGAAGTTTAAATTTGAAATACCGATTTGAAACATTTGCTTTAAAGAAGGAACTGAAGTTTACAAAAACAGTAAACAGGAATTTAAAAGCCTTGAAACATGCTACATTCTCTTCCTCCACTTAAAAATAACAATTATAAGAAATATTTCAGGAGTATCATGGTAACTAATTGCAAAATTTTATGATTTTCTTGTTAGACTTAGGGTCAAAGAGCAGTGTTAACAAGAGATGAATTTTGAGTCACTACAAAGATAAACGTATTCTACATAACTAAGAAAGTACACATGAAAAATGAAAGATGGGGCATACAGAGCATCTTAACAGCTAATGGATACACAGATGAAAATATGTTCTTAGGAAAAAATCATATAAGGTGAGGATAATCAAATTAACTATAATCAAAGTGAAGGAGTTTAGCATATGCCACACTCAGTCAGCCGCTTCAGACTGATGACATTTGGGGAAAAGCAAATCCTGTGAACTTCCCTTCTCTGATTATGGCTGATACATTGTGTCAGTTTGAGAAGTTTACAAGCTTAACTAAGTAACTCAGCAGTTCTATATCCGGGGGCGTAGAGGACGTGCCCCATAGACACTGCTTATGCTGTGTGATGTTGTAATGATTTGTTGTGTCAACTTCAGAAGTTTGGAAGTTTAAGTGACTCATCAGGGGCCAGGGTCCTCACTTTGTACATATCCTCAGCCTCTGTAAGAGGAGGGTAGGACGATGAGCACTACACCACCCCGGGGATGGTAGCCTGCTTATAATATAAAGGGGGAAAAAGGGCTCCTCCCCACCCTTTTTGTGCTCTTGCTGCTTTTGCTGTCATCTGTCACTTTGAACTTTTGCCCCTCACCAGGCCACCTTGCCTTGGAGACAGCTGTTTATGAACTGAAATCACAAACTGTGAGCTAAATAAACCTTTCCTTCCTTAACTTTGGGTGTTGGGTATTTTTGTCCCTGCGATGAGAGAAAGGTAGCTAAGAGACACTGAAGACAGGTCCTCCAGAGGAAAAGCAATTGTCCTGAATCCTCCCCCTGGAATTCATCAACAGGGAGGATTGAATTTGGCACAGGAATAGACACCATATCCACAGACTGTCATAGGTTGGCTCCTCTTCTTTGAGGGCCCATTCATCTTTCCCCAAAATAATTTATATACAGCCCTTTCCCCTTCTTTTTGGTGGAGAGGATGTGTAAGATTTAGATCTCCCTGGTTGTATATTCACCTTTCTTTCCCATGATGCCCATGCGTGTAACATATTTATAGATCTTTTCTCTCGTCAGCCTACCTGCTCTTAGATTATTCCATATGCTCAATAGTGGATACAGTGGGCACAGTCTTCATTCTATGCCAAAAAATATGTCTGGGAACATATCAACTTCCCTAACCCTAAGAAGGCCAAGAGGAGACAATTCTGCTATCAGTTTTCTCTCATAGTATTTGTTCTTTCTGCATTTCTTACCTTATACCAAATTCTTACTGCGTACCACCATACATGTTAGGTATGAAATGATGAAGTTTGCTTCAGTCTCAGCCCTAGATCACTGATTCACTTTGATTTTAACTTTTCCTCCTCTGTTGCTAGCTCCTAACAAGTGAGCCCAGAGGAGCTCAGACAGGGAAAAAGAAGTTCATATTTTTTAAAAATCTAGCAGTTGTATGTTATCATCAACAGACAGGTTCGTTGAAATTTGAAATAAGTATGTTCCTAAAATTGTGATTTTGAGACATTATAAAGTGCACAATAGTCATGAGTATGCATAACCGGAAGTCAGAGCTGTTGTAAAGGAAATCCTCAAGTAAAGAGGAATTTTGAACTGAAATATCATTAAATTTCCTACCTAACCTAATATTCCTTTTGTGATTAAGAAATTTAGTAACCTTTCAGCTTATTACTAATCAACATATATTTCTGTCTTCATCACTGGTTTTGAACTTAATGAAAAGAATGAATAAAATCCATGTGAAAAACCCTTGGGATTCAGCTGACTCTAAGAGGAAAGGCCCAACCCAAGTTTACCAAGTTGCTGTTTTACTACAGAGACTACATCTAGCAGATCTTGAAATCTGTTTAACATGCTAAATCAAGCAAAACAAAACAAAAAGCTAGCCACACAACTTAGCTGTCTACACTGCAGTTTATACTACTTAGCTGTATACTGCAGTTTATTCCACTCTCTGGGGATTCAGAACAAAACTTAAGGCAAACACCAAGAAATCAGAGAGACCAGTATGCAGCACAAGGAGCTATTCAATTACGCATGAATAATCAGTTTGTATGACATCTTACTAGGGCCAACTTAATGCTAAAATGAGGCCCTCTAGTCAAACTGATGAACTTTTTTTCTATATTCCTTCTTAATGTAACACCTTTCCCCATCCTCGATATTCAGCCTTTCTCTCAGTTTTGTAGAAGTTCAGGGGTGGTGGTAGAACTCAGAGGCATGAAACATAAATAAGAAATTTTTAATAACAGTATGTGTTTATATTTTCATCAATGTTTTGATGGAATTGTTTCAAAGTGCTCGTGAGACAAAACACCCAGATCAAACACTTGGCTTTGCACTAAGCATATTCAGTCACTTTCTTTTAAAATCAAGCAAAATGTTCACCTCAGTCATGTAAGGAATCCTGAAATTCTAATTTTTTCATAGAGAAACAATGAAACTGCAGAAACATTTCTACAACTATGGTGCCAATACTTATTCAAGTTTCTACATTCTCATTCTTCTATATCCTGGAGTTCAATATTAAAAGCAATGCCATCTTTATTGATTAATAAACTGACTGACTTCTATAACACAATCAAGCTACTGATGTCCCATGTTTTTGTGGAAGCCCTCACTTAAATCTAAACTTCACCTTGTTTTTAATAAAAAAATTCTGGATGTCAACATAGAAAGTGAGAACCTACGATAATGTCCCATCTTCTCTCACACTAAAGTGAGCTTGACAAGGGCCATTGTTCTCTGTCTAAAACTTAGTATCTCCTTCCATTATATTACTCAGTGCTCATTGTGATTACACACAAACTTACTTAACTAATTATATCCCTAAATCTGTCCTGAAATCTCTCAACTAATATTGTACCACTGTAGCTTCCATCCTTACTCTGTTAGTTTCTTTCACTTTCTCTAACATTATTTAATAATGTGATGAGTAAAGAATAGAAAATGAATGAATGACTTGACCTCTTTACCTCAAGGAAGAAACTTGCTTTGATTTTTCTTATTAAGTGGAATAAAACAGACACACGAGCTTAAATACTTCATCATTTCTCTTATACGAGAATCACAAAATATAAACAAAGAGAAATAAAAGATCAATAACAGGAAGCAGAGAGATAGTTTTCTTTTTTCTCAAATAGCAAGGGGATCAAGGGATAGAGGGAGGGGAGGTGGCAGGGAGGAAAGGAGACAAAACTGAGAACTGAGACGTGTTAAGGACATACACCAACTCCCCACAAGGAATGTAATCATGTAATGCAAACATGTCCTGATAGAAACACGAGAGTTTGTCCTCAGGCTTTGTGATGCAGACTCTCCCCCAAACTCATTCTTTCCTTTATGTTCATTTCCTCTGTGCGCCTTTGCCCAACCATTTCCATTATTTGTCATCAAATTCTGTGAGAATAACAAATGTATCCTCCACACCAACACTTCCCTGAATTAACAAAGAGCACATGGCATTCGTCTTGTGGAGGGTCCATCTACACGTCAAATACCACACATCTAAGTCTGTACTCCTCTCTCAAGCCTTCTTTCTACATATGTCCAATTTATGTCTTTCCCAAGAGTTTATTTTCCATCTTTTTCCCATCCCTGTCATCTCAATCTTTTCTAGCATGTTCTATCACTTCCTTCTGCGAATAGTTACCTCAACATACAATATAACTAGATGTTTCAAAACCTTTTCACTTTACCCACAATTAAAATAAAATATCATATATCAAATCATCCTACTTTCTCCCAAAGTTCTCTGCTGTTCACTTCTGGATTTGGGAAATTTTTGTGGTTTTTGCTTATTTTCTTTTTCTTTCTTATTCTGCTTCTTTCAACAAAGTACACATTGATCCCAAATCTCCCAACTTTTCGTCATTAAGCCCTTGGATTGTCTGTAAGAGAAGGTTGCTGCTTTCACATCTTCAACAGTCATCTTCTCTTTGGGGTCTGCTGACTTTCTTTCTCTCCTTTCTCTACATTGCTAAGGAGACAACTCAGAATGGAAGGGTTTAGGCAGATCCCATATTTCTTCCAAGTAATTTGCAATGACTTGTCATTGCTCCTAAGTAAAGACTGTAGGAATGTCCATGCATTATTATTCTTGCTAACACTGTAACAGAAATCCTTAAAGCCTGTAAGTCTGTGACTTCATATCTTTAGATTATCAGAAGTGATGGCCGGGGATATAGCGGCACAGTGCCTGCCTGGCAAGTGCAAGGTCCTGAGTTCAATTTCTGGTCCCAAAAATGTGGTGAAGCAAAAAGGTAATTCCACTTTATAGCTGTGATAGCCTGAATAGCTCCCCAAAAACTTACATGCTGCAACTTCATTGTTAAGGTGATAATATCAAAAACTGAGTAAGACCTGAGACTCTGCCCTCATAGTCGGGATTCAGTGCCCTGCTAAGAGACGCTTTCGAGACAGCCCTGAGCGTTTGCCTTTTTTGTCTCTTCCCTTCTCCAACTTGTAAGGACAAACGGACAAACACCATCTTCCAAGCAAAAGTGAGGCTTCATAAAACAGTACTGGTTCCTTGACCTTGCTGCCCGCGGCCTCCAGGATGCTGAGAGGTAAGTTTCTGTTCTCTTCAAACTACCCAATCTCAAATTTTTCATTTTAGCATCACAAATAAACTAAGATAATGTCATTTATAAATATTATCACACGGGAAGTTCTGGGACAACACTAACATCGCTTATCATTCTAAATTATATAAATTTGTTAGAGTTGAAGTGTTACATGGTAAGAAACTATAAATGAACAATTGGGTAAAAACAGAACCCACAAATATAATTCTCTGAGATGAATCCTGTAGATAGAATATTAAGGAAGTGAGAATTCTCAAAGTGAATGTGATTTTGAAAGGCTAAAAGAACTGCCACCTTTCCTTTGTACAGGTCACCATAGTGAAAAGAGCTTAGCAAATATAACAAAGTGTTCCTTTACAGATCATGTTTAGTGCAAATTTCATGGTTTCTAGACACTACAGGTGATGCTTTCCTTTTTAAATGGAAAAATAATAAAAATCAACATTAATTTGAAGTGAACAAAATACATAGGGTATGTGAGGGACCATCCATTTAAAACTGGAACTTGAAGAAAAGAATTGGATGTTTACATAAAACTGAATAGGAGAATAATGTACTATCACATAGTTCTTATAGGAACAAGTTTGATAAATAAATATTAAAAGTATAAATAGATTCATCTTAATCCTTTCATCGATCAAGGGTAACCAATTTAATATTTTCATACCTAGATTTTTTTATGTAGCAAACTGATATAATGGAATCTCTGTATCACTTCATTTATCAATGGAATAAAATGTTGAAAATAACAAGACTTACAATAGAATTCCTACTTTGAGAGAAATTAGTTTTAACAATAGTCAAATCAGATAGCTAAAATAATATAAATTATTCTTGAAACATTTCCAGTAATGGTTCATATCAACGCACGAAGTTTTGAAAATGAATAAATATTCAAATACTCCTTACTGAAATTATAACATCAATTTACTGAGTCATCATTACAATATCAGGTACTTTATATGTACAGAGGTTTACAGACATTATCTGTAAGCCTCCCCCAATACTCTTGCATTAAGATCTGTATTCACAGAGGTTCCCCAATAATAGCGCAACACACCAAAGAACAGATAATTCCGGAACCGCTCATTTACGGTTTTTCACTGAGCCACCCTTGTCTTTAAGGTCTATGGCCTTTAAAGTAATTGTATATAAGTCACCTACCACTTCCTGGAAGTTTTTCCCCACTTCCTATTTACAACAGTTTAATTTTGATTTGGCACGAGGTGCTTTTCCAGCTGTGGCCAGGATTTCGAGCAGCCTTCCCTTGTGAGCTTACAAAGGCATCTGGCGGCTGCGCAAAACTGCTGCTCTCACACCTGATGATCCTGAGACCCAACCACGTAATAAAATTCATTCTCTCTGGTGAAGAATAATTGGTTGATTAGTCAAAATTTAAACACTGAGTGAATTTAACTTCAATCTACTTTTAAAAACCAATTTAAGCAACTATTCCCATTTGGGTGTCTCATAAACACATATCCCACCCAGTATCAGTAATTTGAACCAAGAAACTAAACGTGGATGAACATTCTTACCTCTGTCTTCAAATGCCTATCCCAGTACATGAGTCATGTTCCAAAAGAAAAACATACGTTTTTTCGCTCTTTTAAAAGTTAATCCTCAATAAAATGTTTTGTTCTGATTATACATTCTGTCATGCCACTCCCATTCTGTGAGAAAATACTAACCTTACTCTCTATAAAGACCATATTTCACAGGCAATCTGATATTAAAATAAGCTTTCCACAACTGTCAGTAGGAAGGAACATGGAATGATAAAAAGCGATATCTCAAATAAACAAGGGACAGGTGGCAGCCTGAGTTACATCTGTTATTAATCTGTATGAGAGAAGAAAGAAAGCGAAGACAGCAGGAGAACATAAAAGGATTTGTAAGCTCACTGGAGCAACACACATTTGTTAAAGCTCCCTTTCTTCATGTCCCTTGTAAACTAAAAATACTTGTATAAAATAGCCCAGAATAATTGTCTTATCAGAAGAATCTTCTGTGTATTGTAGTCAAATTAAATTGAGCTGCAACCCATCATGGGAAGAAGATATTAGAGAGACAATGAAAAGGTAAATTAAAATGCAACTGTGAGATACAAGAGCTTATCCAATGGCACTGACCAATAAATTTGCAAATTATGATACACATACAATACAGCTATATTCTCCTTTTGTATCGCTAATCCTCTGCTACATTCTCTAATATTCTATGAAGGCAATAATATGGAATTGTTTTTCAATCTGGAGGAACCAGTGAGAGGTGTAAATGAAATAATCCTCATGGGTAAGTTGACATCCACCCTGGTACATAGCAGACCCTAACCTCTATTAAACAAATTTTAAAACACATGGATTATTTTTTCAACAGAATATATTTATGTACCAATTACACCTGTTTTATCATCACTAAATTGTTCTAAGGAGGAAGACTGTTCACTTGAGTAGTTACACTTTGCCTGCCCAGGAACCAACTTATAGTGATACGTTTATAGTTGTAAAAATAATAAAAACACCATTCCATTTTCTAAGTGCCTCTGTTGGTTTAGGGATTAAAGTAATTGGACATGATTTAAAGCCTTGAGAGGAAATTACTTTGAAGAGTACCCACAACTTGACAACAGAACATGGAAATACTTCCACAGCATAACAATATGGTGGTATCATGAGTTGTACATAAACAGCAAAATCAGAATGTTGTCATTTCAAAGTGGTTCTTTGAAATCAAGTAGCTCTTCCACAACAGGTGAATATTATTCTCTCTCCACTGGATGGCAATATTTATTCTGTCATCCTAAAATTACAGTTATAAATTTGTTCTCCTCTTTGCTAATCTGAGATTCTATGAATACTAATCAGTATAATGGATGCCACCTGGATTATAACATGTAACATATAAACTCCTTTTTAAAATTCTATAGCTAGTTGTCTTCTTTTAGGCATGTGTTAAGTCTATGAAAGTTACTTTACAGAAGGTAATTTAATTCGAAACAACAATCCTATCTTGTCTTTATTCTACCACCTTTATAAAATCTAAAAGTTAACAAATACTTTTCATTATGCAATCTTTTCCTATCAATGGAAATTTAGCAATATATTTTTCTAGTAAAACTTTACAACGAAGTCTCATTTATATCTCTACATAACATAAATAACAATATTAGATCTTGCCTTTTTACATAGTCATGTCAAAGCACAGCTATAGCTTTATAAAATAAAACAGAGAACATCAAAAGCCTGTTCTAATTGCTGGCAAAACATAAATCACTGATAGTATTTTTTTTTCTAAATGAAAAATAAAGGAGAAAAAAATAGGAACAATATCAAAGTAGAAGTCCCCACACCCCAGTGGCATTGCCCCATGAGAGGGGCCTTGTCTAAGGTTAGGCCTACATTCTACAATGGCTCCTCCCTACAAGAGAATATGCCAAGGAGAGTGGCAGTCACTCTCATGTTGTCTTGTACAACTAATGGGAGCTTCGCAAAAGCAGAAAGCCTTTTAACGAGCACAGATCAATACTGGTGGGAGCCATAGACGTGTAGGAAAAGTCTCAATCTCTTTCTTCATTAATATTTTCTCTCTGTCCCAGGTTGAAAAATCACAAAGTCAGGTCTCCATTCTGGAAGAAAACAGTTACTACAGATTTTTCCACTTGAACTTCATGCAGGTTTTATAGTCTAATAATATTGTTGCTAGTATATAAGAGCATTTTACCAAATTCCTTTTTAAATTATGTGTACAAAACAACACAAAGTGGTTTTAATTGAGAGTGCTTCCAGAAGAAAACAGTTCAAAAGGACACAATGACACAAGACAGTACTGATTCTGAAATACTCAAGGAGGCAATGTCTTCTGCCGAAATACTGGCCAAGTAAGAGCCCACATCTATCGCAGTGCCTGCCAACTCCTTTGGGGAATGTTGGGTTCTTAATCCTGAATGTACCTGCAATGGCCACTTTTGTCATCTTCAGCACATTTGAGAAGGCGTGTGCCGCCACGTGCCTGAGTCCTAAATTCAGCCCTCTTGGAATGACTCTTGGAGGCCTATTCCACTGGAGCTTTCGGTATGACTGTTTACTTAAACCTATGATTGTGTATTTTATTTTACTTTCATATGTAAAGAAATATACACACACAAAAGTGGCTATAATATTTAAGGTTGTCACTAAGAAGTTTTGCAAAATTATGTTATCAGCAAAGACTTCAAACAAATATACCACAGATGAAAGATTTCTTTCTACTCCACTCATGGAGTTGGTTTTTTGTGTTTTTTTTTTTTTGTTCTTGTATTTGCTATCTCCACTATTTTAGTTACCACTGTCACTTGAATCACACATTTTAAAATTCATAAATAGACATCTTTTTCTTGAGCTACTTTTACAATCATTTGGATTTAAAAAAAAAAACATGAACTAATTTTGAGCAAAGCTTTCTTCACAATATTCAGCACTGAGCCAGCCTTGGAGGTGCAGCCTTTAACCCCAACACCCTGGGAGGCTGAAGCAGCAGGACATCTGCAAGATTGAGATCAGCCTAGGTTACACCTTGAGTTCAATACCAGCCAGAAGTACCCAGAAAGAACCTGTCTCCAAAAAAAAAAAAAATTCAGTCATTATTTGACTCTCTACCCTAACAATTAGCAGAGCTAACCTTCTTCAGATGATTTAGAAAATTTTCAAAGCCTTTGGTTAAGTTTGTTTATTCGATCAATATTTTAGGGTTATAAAGAACAAGTATTGACTGAAGAAGTACTTTCTCCAGAATGTTGTGCCTCAGTTTCTCCATCATTTAATGGGCACACTAATTCCAATGGTGATGATGAATTTCATATGTGTAAATTAATTGAGAATATTTCTTAGTATAAGCATTCATGAAGTATTAATAACTATTATTATTATTAGCTTTTAAAATTAATTATCCTCAGTATTCTATCATCCACTAAATTGGTAAGCAAAAGTTTGTGGATAGTTATTGCAAAAACCAAATAATTGTTGGTTTATTGAAAGTACTAGGTTTATTTGCCTTGTTTAAGTAGTTTTTTTTAAATTACAGATGCTGGTCTCAGAATACAATTCCATCATTTATGGTACATTAGCCAACAGTATTTCAAGCTGAAGGAAGCTGAAAAAACGGTCAAAGCAGGATGATCTCTCTGACATAGTCCTGCTCCCTTATTCTGAAGTGCACCAAAGAATCTAGAAACTCCCCCTTCTGCTTCCTTGAAGCAGGTCTAAAATCTAGCAAGGGCAGTCACAGTGATGTCTCCCTTTCTCCCCACCAAGGACTCTCAGGTGACAGGTTCCTATGCTCTAAGGAAAGGAACATCATACAAAGACACAGGAAAACTCAGATCAATCAGTCTTTGCCAATTTCCTTTTTTCCAGCTTTTGACATTAAATCAGAACCTTCTGTCCTCTGGTCCTATCTGCATGACTGTCTACTAAAAGGATTTGCCCTGGGTGTGTGGGTCTTCATTTCCAGAGGATACCATGTCACATAAAATTGGACTTGTGAACTATGCTTCTTTCTCCTGTTCATCTGTCTTCTGTGATATGGTATCAGCCATAAAGTTTGTGATGGGTTCTAAAAAGTCATTTTTTTCTCTCCTACATGTGAAGAAAGATTTATGTTTAAAAATTCAAAGATATTGAGATTGTTACTTATGGCTAAAATCTAATATGCAAAACTTCAAGACTTCCATGAGTTTCTTCTTTGTAACTTTAGGGTATAACATTTTACCATGCTCAGCAGAATATTAATTTTTTGACTTCATCTCAGATATTTCTCACAGTATTAATGTTTCACAGGAAAAATAAAAATGGCTCAATAGTACTTCACTAACATAAGATTCATGTAATCTGTATGTTTCCCAGTTCTTATAAAATTTAAATAAATATGCATTTCCTTAGAGGTCAGCATATTACATCTAATATCTTGACATTATATAGAAGAGTAATATTGGCAAATATAATTACTATATAATTTGCAAGTAAACTATATTATTACAGTTACTAATAGTCATATTATTTGTTTTAGAGCCAAGAATATAACGTATCTTATGCTGCTGTGTTTTAACGCACAGGAGACAACTGATTTATCGGATTTGATGGGAAAAACAAATATTACCAGTCAAGTGTTCCAGAGAGATTTGATTCAGAGCAGCGCGCTAAACAGAGGAATCAATTTGCAGGTACTTGCCAACTGGATTAGGTAAAATTATATCATACAACCAACCTAGTGCACACTGAAAAAGTCCTATCATTATTTTAATCATCAAAGATATATTTTATTTTCAGTTAGCGGCTGTAAACATTTTTGCTATATTTATTTCCACCTGATAACCTCTTTCATCTCTTTTTTCACTCTTTCTCGCTCTTTTCCTCACACCGATAGTTTTTATCGCTCCTAGCAAACTTTCATGGCGTCTTCTGGGGCCGCTGTTTGAGCTGTTCTCACTGCCCCTTTTCCTAGACTCCGCATCACCCGGATGACGGAACCCGCTGATACTCAGTGCTCATTTTATGCTTTCCTTGTTTTGCAGGCAACCTAATCAATTATTAAAAGCCCTTTGGCAACAGGCTTTTCATGATCATAGCAGCTTTTCAGCTGGGAGAGGAATTTTAGTGATGCAATAATTATGAGAAAAGTAAGGCAACTTACTTTGTCACTTTCATGATTCACACCAAGAACAAAGAATCCTCCTGACAAACATCTTTATCACGTAGGTCATTTAAGTAACATTTATCCTATTCACCCTGTTTCTAACTGCATGGTTAAACCAGTCCCTCTAAGAGCAAAACAAAAATATTTGCTATTCTTTTATTTTTGAATAGATGAAAATTTTCAGTTAAAAATATTGAGATTGTAAAACAACTTAGGGATTAATTTTTTGTTTTTCTTGCACTTATTCTATAGTTATTTGAGTTGTTCAGTACAAATTCATGAAAATATATTTTTTCAGTAGTAAAATCCTGCTTAGGAAATTTTAAATTCATGCATGACCATTTTCCCTTGTGGAAAGTATTTTCTTTTTTATATCACATTCATATTTTACACTTTGATATCAACATTGGTGAAGATCACAGGAAATTTCACTAACATCCTAATTTTATATTTTATGTAACTATATTATTGAAGAATAGACTCCAAAGTACTAATAGCAGTCTTTCACATTTGTTTTTGTTGTTGTTGTTGTTGTTTGTTTGTTTGTTTTTTTTTGCGGTACTGGGGATCAAACTCAGGACCCTGCGCTTGCTAGGCAAGCACTTATTCCACTGAGCTATATCCCCAGCCCCCTTTCACATTTGTTAATTCTTCTGTATCCACATTAGTTCAGTCATCCTTGTTTCCAGTACTTTTTTTTAGTTCCTTTAGCAGGAAAAGTTGGTTTTCCAACCAGATCTGTCTCCTTTGTCCTCCTAATGGTGTAGAGAAGATGGTTTGCAGTGTCCACTAGTGACCGCTTGATTGATATCAATCCAGATTAGCAAACAAATCTCATAATCCTCTTTCCTGACAGCAGGTGGTATAAATCTGGGCATGTAGGAGGGTTTCATGGCAGCTTCTTGGTAATATTTGCTTAATTTCAAGAGGAAAGCCAGAAAAGCAGCTGTTTTTCTCTTTTATTCTAGATAAAATATTGCCCAGACATCTTACCTGGAATTGCCACACCGTACTGTGACTTGCAGCTCGCTAAAAACCAAAGGTGACACACGGGATGGTGAGACTGAACTCAGATGCTTCATGAGAATTTTGAGTCATCAAATTAATGAACAATCAAATTTAGTAACATCATATCTGCACTACCTCACAATTCTTATGAATTAAAACAATAGCTGAAATTTAGGCTTAGCATGGGTTGCAACCATGTGCATTTTGCTCAGCAACACATTTGATGAAGGACAACGCATGTGCTGTCCTTCCTTCTTAGGCTCTGTGGTCTTTGATACGATGGCACAGAGAAGCTGTTTGTTCCTAAGTAGTTTTTGGTACTGGGTGTTAAGCCCGGGTCGATGCGCATGCTATGCCAGCACCCTTCCAGGGAGCTACACCACCAGGCCCTCCATTCATTTTTTGACATAATATATAGAAAAACTACGATAGGGAGTCTGGAAGGAGGGGAGAGGACTCAGTTTTCATATACTTTCAATTTTCATTTTATTAGTGGCCAAGAAATGCCTCATTTAAACTTCACATTTGAGCAAACACCAGCTTCTGCATTTGGTATGCTATGCTGTGCAAAAAAATTTGAAATATAAAAACTAATGCTTAGGAGGCTCATGCTAGGAACTTAACTAGTTTTAGGGAATGTCCAGCTCCATGGCGCACTATGCTGCCATACAGAAGGACAGACCTGAGTCTCTTGTAGGAAAATGGAGACACCTTGAAACCATAATGTTAAGTGAAACAAATCAGACACAGAAGTTTAAATTATCACATGGTTTGTCTTATACAAGAAATCCATAGTAAAAATAAAGAGCAGCATAAAAGATAATAGGACGTAGGAAGACTGCTTTCAGAGGGTAAGAGGACCCAGAGGCGGAGGCAGGGAAGGGAGAAGTGATTAAAACTAGGAATCCATGTTTTATACTTGCACCAATCTCACAAAGCAGCGTGAGCATTATGGACTGCACGCATGTATGCAAAAAGGGAAGGGGCCCAGAGATGGCGGAGGAAGGGGAGGGAGAAGGGACTGAAGAAAGGAGGAGGGATGTGTTACGTACCTGTGCCAGCTCCACACAAACAATGTAAACACACATTACACACACGTACTAAAAAGCTAAAAAAAATCAGACATAAAAAAGAAATGTTCAGATGCAGGATAAAATACTCTTTACATACATTAGGACATCTATTTAAACTCCACCAAAGATACGGAAGTATAAAACATGTAAAATTAAATCATATTTACTCAAAGATACTCCCCTTCTCTTGTCCCTCCCCTTCAAACTGAGCGAGGTGCACAATCGCCGATATATTTCCACCTACCATTGTTAACACTGAGCCATTCCAAAGCTGTACATCATTAAGAAAGTCTTCTAACTCAAGATCCCAGCAGACTAAGGTATTAACTCATAGGAGAAACTGTACTTTCCACCCCAAAATCCCCTGGCTACAGTGTCCAGTGCAATAACAGTCAACTGTGAACTCTACTTTTTCTATGCCTGCTTTGTAAGATTAGTCACTCTTTTAGAGAACTAAAACCAATAAAAGGGGAAATGTTTTAGTGTGTCGCTAACAGTAAGAGTGCTTCCCAGAAATAGACTTGCAAATGGCTCCCCGGTGACACCCATTCACTATGTTCTCTTTAAAAACATGTGTAGATTGAAAATGTTAAGGTGGTTGATTTAAGATGTCTGCTACTGCTTGCCATTTAGCCTTAAAAGATTACATTTGAAATAACGTTTTAAAAACACATAAACTTGCTGAACACAAGAAAACACTTGTTTATAAAAAATATATTTTGAATAGGCTTTTATAATTTTAAAGAATTTTTCATTTAAAATAAGTAGGTCCTCAAGATCATATGCATGATGAACTCACTCATAGCTGGTGATTCAATGTAATAATACTTTCTGAAAATGCCACAGAATGATAATACCACGGAAGTACATAGTTATTCTACCTGGAATAATTTATATAAATTCAACTCAATGTCCCAGTTAGCCCACCTTCCCCATCATTAAATCATCCCGAAACTCATCATTCACTTCCCATCCCCTAGGAAGTGTTGGAAGGTTTTTTACTCTTGGATTTAAAATGTTCTCTTGCTCTAAGCCTGCCTCGAGGCTGTGGCCTCCTGCCTCTCCACTCTGTGGGCGGCTGCCAGTGGGGAGCGGTGGGGTGCATCGGCACCCACATCAGAGCCACAGCAACTCCCAGGGATCCAGCCAAGGAACAAACGGGAACTGGAGCACAACAGCAAGAGAGAGCTGCAGATGGAGGTGGCTCACACGACACCACGCCCT
>PVLD010013983.1:0-53939 GCA_004027595.1 Dinomys branickii | reverse complement strand
TGTATGTGCGAGTACGTGTGTGCATGTGTGTGCGTGTGTGCGTGTGTGTGCATGTGTGTGCGAGTACGTGTGTGCATGTGTGTGCGTGTGTGAGTGTGTGTGCATGTGTGTGCGAGTACGTGTGTGCGTGTGTGTGTGTGTGAGTGTGTGTGCATGTATGTGTGAGTACGTGTGTGTGTGTGTGTGTCTTTTAAAATCTGACACATAGTTCCAAACACAAATTAGAATTAGCAGTTTCAGTTTACCCTTCTGTGATTTTTAAATTTCCTGTGTGGTTTCTCACACATTGGTTTAAAACAACTCTCAAGTTATTTCTGTTTCACATTTTCTAACTGGCAAGAAATAAACTTTTCCCAACTCTTCTGCTTGGGAAGCCAGGATTTAATATTTTACTACAAACAAAATGTTAACTGCAGTTAGTGTGGCTAGATCTTCCCAATCCACACTGTAGATACTGGAGTCAGTTGATGTTTCTCTGTTCTTTGCTAGAACTTTCGATAGGGCTGCTGTGATACAGGGAGGACCCTAGATCAATTGTTGGGGAGTGGGACTCACAGACCAGTTCTGTCCCCCATCTGTTTAAGTGGACTTTATTCTAACATAGACATGCCCGTCAATGCTTCTTTTTGCTCTACAACACTGTGAGATGATGCCACAAAAACCGTACAACCTGCAGACTCTAAAACAATCAATTCCCTCTTTTAGGACAAATGTGCTGGTCTTCACTCTGCAAGAATGAGGTGGTATATAGTCAGCACATTAAATACGCAGCACGCACAGCACTGTGGAAACAGCTGAAAAATGAGATCAGATTTCAAACGATATTAAAAAGCTAGAATACTAAGCTAAAAACAAAGAGATACATTTTGGAAGAAATAAATACAGGAATTCAGCATCCCAGGCTGACTGTACGAGGTTTTGCTTTGCCCTCCACCTCCTGTAGGTTTCCACAGGGGATGTGCTTGAGTTAGGGTGATGTGGCCAAGGAAACACATAGGCCGCTTTGCAGAATTCAGAGGAATGTTTTGAGATTAACACATCTGCGGAGCAGCCAGTAACTATCAAGGGCACACTATGGTTCTTACACTTGTCACAGGCTGGGTGTGTGCAGGGTACACCTGTGTATGCGAATCCAGTGACTACTGTGGTATCCGCTTTGGTACATGTGTGTCATTTCAGGTGAGAAGAATAGAGTGTACTGGGCTTCTCGCACACCGTCACACTGCATAAGACCGACAGGCAGAGTCCGTAAGTCCTTGCTCCCACAGCCCCTCAGGGGATAAAGTGGTTATTCTTAGACCATCATAATAGTTATATTCAAATATTTCAAATAGACTGCATGTTCATGGACAGTTGTTTCCGAACTGTGAGCAGAGTACTGTCTGATAGCATTAGAGTGACAAGATCAAAGGTAGCATGATTTCTGTCAACTCGTAAAGAAAACGTCTGTCATGAATGAGAAGAATCATCAGAAAAGGAACAGGTGTATCTGTTTGTGATCTCAAAGTAAATGGGTCAGCAGATCTTATTTTAGGGGAACACTCCGGAGGAACATTTTGAATCAGCGGGTAGAAGCCTAGATGTGCGTGACCTGAATGTTTGGAGTGAGAGAGGAGGAAGGCAAGCACCTGCGGCTCCGGCCTGGCGTCTGGCTGATGTCACTTCCGGCCTAGAGGAGGAGCCGTGCCCGGAGCACCAGGGTCCAGCATCAGCTGCCCCGGCCGGGGTAGGGCCCATGGCACACTCACGGGAGTATCGCTTAGAACCGTAGAGCACGATCAGTGAATTAATTTTTAATCCCTGTGAGGTTTTCCAATTAGCCTTAACCATGATGGCTAAGAGAAGTCAAAAACATGTCATTCTGTAAAGCTCAAAGCAGACAGGAGGCATTGGCAATGCAAAGTTTCCTATGGTATTTTATCAGCGTTGCTCAACCTACGGCGAGCGATTAGAGGTTAAATTCTTATTCTGTGACCAATCTTAAATCTCACTCTGTAGATACAGGATGCTTCCTGAGAAGTTATTCCCCAAGAACTGTGCTTCACCATGCAAACAGGTTACTTCCAAATAACTGTTAAACTTTGACTTTTCAATACACAGGAGTGTAAGAAAAACATGACATGGAGAAATGTAAAAAGAAAGATAATCATTCTAAACTGAAGTACAAAATTCTGTCTTGAAATCTTTAACTCTATTTCACACCCCCGCCCAAACAGCAAGGCATCCAAAGTGATAAATGAGGCAATAAGGATGAATGTATGTGAGATGTTTGTGTATCCACAGAAGCTACAGTTCATTATTAATAAATGGCTGTTCATTTTTAAAAGGATTTACAATATTAACCACCTCCTTAGATACACATTATATGCACTTATTGACTGTATACCTAATTAATTTTGATTATTACATAAAGACCTATTTTAACAATCTTTGTTCTTTGGGGAAATTCATCTGTATTATCATTTCATTGTTAATAGATTGGCAAATCTGTATTGCTGAAGAAAATACGTTTATATATAAAACAAGCTCTTTCACCAGAAAGTTTTAAGTTCTATAGATGTGTGTAAGTGATGCCCTTGCACATAAATTTGATGACGTACATGGAAAGTAAGATTAAAACACAAATTTCTATTCCAGTCAGAAACAAAATAAGTAAACCCTGGGTACTTGAAGAACGATTTCAGCCACCTTAATGGACCATCCTATTCTTGGAGCCATCAGAGAACAGCCACACACAGTAAACATCCAGTGACCACTGAATACAGAAGTGAAAGGAAAGGATTATAGAAAATAATACTCAATTTTCTCTATAGAATTGCTTACTTGGAGAAGGGAGAAAGGACTCTAAAATACAATGTGTATGTATCATGTAGAGGAGATGAAAACTTACTGAAATGGCATATTCTAAGAGATTTTCTTTAAAAAATACCAAAATTCCACTCAAATCAAAACGCTGTCAGTTCATTGTCTTTATTTCAGGTCAGACCAAATTATCTGATATAAGGAACACACCTGCAAAATGTGTTTGAGGCAGATTTTAGGGAATAGCTTTGGGGTCTTCACTACAGTGGGATTCCCGAATTCACTTACAGTAAAGCAAAACAAAAACAAATAAAATAAAATTACTTTCTTCGTTAAAAGATACTTCTCTTCCTTAGGTAAGTTTCTCCTTATAGTGCATTCCTTTGCAGTATACCCTTGTAATTTAGCATAGAAAAACTGGGTTTAGGGCATACTTAGGTGTTACTGCTAGAGTTTGGAGTTTCCGAGACTTGAGAAAGGATGTTTAAAAGGTGAAATTCTTTGAAACAACACAGTGTGAGACGATAGCAAGCAAAAGCAACACCATGACCCCAGTCAGAGTACAGTGCAGTGATGAAATGTCTCTGGGCTCTCCCTGAGCTCTGCTCAGTAGCTGTGAGGAGAACAGAGTTACGCTGGAGGTGGAGACTACTCTTGAGCCGGACATCCAAGTGTGATGCTTCTCGGGAATTCAGACAGAGCTGTAGGAACTCCTCATAGGCTGGTTGGGGAATGCTGTAAGACAGTAGCAAGAAAGAGACAGAACCCAACTGGCTTAACCGGAGACCTAGTTTTCTAACAGACAGACAGACGAAAAGAGTCAGAAACCAAGTCGTTGTTTATGCTGCCAAGGAGCTGAAGAAGTACAGCTAACACTTTGTATTTACAAACTCCCCATCAGCTTCCCCTTCACTGAGTCCACCATGTCTGGATGGTGGAGGGCTGCCATCAGTTCAGTTATTAACTCCGCCACCGCAGGGTTTTCCTTTTATGTGGATTAAATTTCACAAAGTATTATAAAAATAGTAGCAAGATTTCTTCTGTACCAGTCACCCTGCTTTCTGCAATGACAGTCTCCTTTTAATGACATGTACATGACCATGATGCATTGCAATACACCAGAATCTGACACTAGTAAAATTCAATTCACCAAATACATCATAATTTATATTGCATTTGTGCCTCTTTTGGCAGGGGAGGTGTAGCTCTCTAAAGTGCCATGACTTGCACAGATTAAACATCACCAAAATCAAGACCAGAGACTGTTCTGATTACCTTGTATTGAGCCTTACTGACAATCCCTTTCTACAGCATAAGTCCTGGGACCATGTACTTGTTCTCCATCTCCATAGTTTTATCACTTTGTGAATGAACAGTTAGTGCTTATATTGTTTGATCAATTTTGCATGCCTCTATCTTGTAATCGGAGCAGCTACTTTGAAGAGCATAATATGCAACATAATAAGCATCGTTAATTCCTATCATCTTGTTTTCAAATTCTGTATCATATTATTGTTTTCTTTCTCTCTCTCTCTTTATAAAAGGAATGTTCTACAAATGGAACCTCATAGAATGTGACCCTAATCATAGTTTTATTATTTTTTGGTGTTTTGTTTCAGTCATCGTGTCCATTCAAATTGGTACTTGAACCAAAAGTTCATTTCTTGATATTGTGGGTGGAGTTCCACTTTTAGGTGTATGGAGTGTTATAAAAAATACAGCAAGTTCTTAAATTGAAAAAAAATATTTCCATAAAAACAGTGTTGTTAGTGCCGCTTGGAATATACCTTTCACTCAAACACATGTACCCTACCCCATCTCTCTTGCGGCTCTCCGAAGCAGTTCTTGGATGTTTCGGTGCTCTTCCTTTCTTTCTTTTTTTTTGTTTTTGTTTGTTTGCTTGTTTTTTGCAGTACTGGGGATCGAGCTCAGGACCCTGCGCTTGCTAGGCAGGCGCTTATTCCACTGAGCTATATCCCCAGCCCACTCTTCTTCTCTATGTCTACTGATTTCTTATTGGATGCTGGATACTGGGAAGGAGAAATGTCTCTAGGATGTGTTGTTTTTCTTTAGAGAGAGAGTTGCTTTGAGAGAAAACTGTGTATCAATGGTTTCCTAGATTCTTGTGATTCCTGATTTAAAACTCTGCCCGACTATTTCATATCAGTGTTGCTGGTGCTCGTCGATGCTGTTCTTACTAGGAAAAGATGCTCCTTATGACTAGGGTCTGGCCTTACTCTCACGTTGTGTTTTTTTTTCCCAGGGTTTTAACAAGACTTGGAGTGTCTGAGATGCTGCCAAAATTCTGAGACTTAATCTTCCATTTCTGTTTGCCTCCCAGAGTGCAAGCTGATAAAATTTCAGCCCGGTTGTTTGGGTTCTAGTTACTATTTCGTGGCAGTCTTTTATATTCCTTTAGTTTTTGGTTCCCTTCCCTCCTCCACTCTCCCTGCCTCTCTCCTTCATTCCTATCTTTCGTTCTTTATTTTTGGAGTCTCAGCTTTCGTACGCAGTGTTGAAGATTCAAACATCCTTTAGGAGGATGTTCCTGGGCACTTGTGTTTAGTCTTCTGTAGCTCCCCAGCTCTTAAGGTTGTTTTCTCAAGTTGCATCCAGTTTGGCTGCTTTGAACTCCCGGCCATCTCTTCAGCCGCTGATGCTGCTACTTTTTGCTCGAGTTGGGCTCTGCAGTGAAGCAGATTGGAAACTATCTTCAAGCAAAAGGATGAATGTGCAGCCCCCAGCACAGGTAGCTCACTGAGAAATGATCCAAAGGTATATGGAAGTAGTATATGCTCTTTGCCATTTATTTCTTAATTGTTCATGTATATTATTTATAATTTCAAATTTTGTTAATTTTGAATCAAACATATTTTCAATATTCTCAGCTTGCAGCTCCCCATGCAGGTCCCTGTTCTGTCACAGGATAAGGTTGTACATACTGCCTCAGTTACTTCAAATTCTTGCATTATGTATTTTTGTCTGGTTTTTGTAACTTTTATGGTGGGAGGACTTGTCTAAAGTTATTCTGTTGTAGTCAGAACCAAAATTTTGAAAATCATTATCTGAGCTCAAATGATTATTCCTATTTTAGATACTTTCATTAGACAGAAATAGTAGTAGCTGAACTATAATTTAAATTCAAGTCTTTTAATGACAAATCCATTTATCTTTCCACTATACCCTATCAGTTATGTTTAACATCAAAATAGCTCTGCTTGGAAGAGTCTACCTTGCATAAAATATATTGAGAGCTACACCATCTTAGGCAGGCTCCTTAATTTTCATATATGCTACCTGTATGTATGTGTGAATTCAAATACATGAATACACATTTTTCTTCCAAACACAGCAGACTTGAGCATATATCACATTTATCTCCTAGCGTCCTCTCATAAGGTGCTGTTATTTTTGCAGACACACATTGATTAGATGGGTATCTGGAGTGGAGGAGATGCTAAGTAGCTAACACAATATCGTAATTGCTAGGATGAATCATTATCTCTAATGAGGAACATTTTTTCTTCCCTTTTTATATTTTATACACTCATCTAATAAATAATAGTCACAATAAAACTATAAAAGTGGTAATGATGATTTTGGTGGCTACATAATTTCATATTTCCAAAGGGGCTAAAGCCCATCCATAATCAGTTGTTTAAATTATATATCTTAAAATGACACTCTGTGTTTTAAAAGTGAAAATGTATTTTGGGAGAATTTCATCCTAAAAATAAATCTGCCTCAATTAGAAAGCTCGAGTCCTCATTCTCCTGCTCATTTAGCTTAATGAACATCATTAGCATGGGCTGTTGATCATAATAGATAGGGTATGGGTTGCTTTCTTTATCCGTCATACTTTCCGCCCCAGGAAGAAATGTCTTCCATGCAGGTGGGGTTTTTATGAGCTTGCTCCTTCCCAATCATAGGATAAAAATGTAAGACAAAAATACTTTTAGAGGAACTTTGACCAAAATATGGCCACACTTAAACACTGGTTTTCAACTTATTAACTGTGGAAATTCAAATGAAGAATGGAGAGAGCAAAGTTGTAGAAGGGAGTTTGCAAGACCAAATATGCATATATTAAATAATATTTGTAATTTGCTGTGATTCTCCTCACAAATATAAATTACATATGAGGACGTGAATTTTTATGCATGTATATAAAACTACTAAGATATGATAAATTCTAATCTTAATTTCTCTTTTTTAAAAAAGGATAAATTTGCTAAAGAAATATAACAGTCTCTTCAGAGACAATATCTCTGGTCCACCATCAAAAAAATGTTACAGAAAACTGACCATGAGCTCATGGCAGTGTGGTGCTGGGAGTGGGCTGGAGAACACTTTCTGAATGATAGAAATGAAAACATAGATATTTTTAAATGCTTTTCTTTTGATAGCCGTCTGTTATTTATAGTCTGATTTAGGGAAATAAACTTATTGGGAAATTTTCAGACCTTGGTACAGTAACGCAGGAATTACATATTTTTGTCTTGAAAAAGACCCTCAGATTGAAGGTCAGTTTCATATAAAATGTGGCTCAGGATCTATTTTCTTGGTTCAGAGGGATATTTTACACGATGTTTCAGAGAACCTTGGGACAGAACTGTAAGAAATTGTCAATATATTGGCAATGCCAAGAGACCAAGAGGGTTTGATATTAATCTATACCCACTCGAAAGAGCCAAGATAAAACAGCAAAAAAGCAAAAATAAAAACACACACAAAAAATTAAAAACTGCAAGATTTAAAAAAAACATGAGTTTTAAAAGGAAAGAATGTATGTTGATTGTGGGAGAAAAAGTGACTGAGTAGAAGGGAAGGAATGTAGGAAGAGGAAATAATATAAATAGTGAAATATAGCATAAAATACAGTATAGCAGAAAAAGCAGGGGAAATAATCAACCTAAATGAAAGACAAAGAATAAAACAGCATGAATGGGAAATGAGGGAAAGGAGGGATGCAGCAGTGACTTGCAGTTGAGGCCAGAATCTCTGTGAGGTTAGCTATATCTGGATGCTGAGATATTTCTTATCTTTTCCATCTCAACAGCACCCCAACTGCTAGTTTTTTCAAGTTATAAAACAGAAATTCCTACTGGGACCATCATTAAAGGCTTGCTGACTATTGCTTTTAATTTACTTGACCCAATAGCAAACATAGCTGGGACATTTTACCTAAATCAAAAGAAAACTTCTCCTCTTGGACCACCTTTACAATCCATCTTTGTGGGCCCTCAGACAACTTTATGTGAGCAATAGCATAAAACTCTAGAAGCACAATTTCTAGGTTTAAATGTGAGCCCCACCACTTTCTTGCTAGAGAGACCTTTGAAAACAATGACGGTGCTTTGCGCTGAGGTGTCTTCATCCTCACAGAGGGCGTATATGAGACCTTCTAGCTCATAGCTCTGTTAGACGAATCCAGTGCAGGGAGTTCTGCAAAGTGCTTAGAACAGTGCAGGTAATATACTAGCATTGTGTGCTTGTTAAAGGAATAAAAATTATGTATCTATTACTAATATTTTGTCATTCATTCAATAAATGCCACTAAGCATGTGCTATTTTGCCTGCACGGTATCGGGAACTTCAGATTCTATTGTCAACAAAGCAGGCAGAGCCTTATTTTTTGGAGATGACATTCTGATAAATGTATTTTAATGGAATGATTCTAGGCAGAGGGAAGTTAATTTCTTATTAGGCTTGGTTCCAGACTCTTAGCTATATTATTGTCTTGGACAGAATTTTTCATGTCCTCCCCAAATTTATACAATGAAGCCCTATCCTGCAGTGTGGCTGAATTTGCAGTGAGGAAGTGATTGACTTTGAGTGCGTGGGCTGGGCTTTGTTATGGCTGGGGTCCAAAATGTCCCCCAGTAGCCTGCTCACACTCAAGGCTTGGCCACCAGCTGATGGGATTTGAAGAACCAATGAGTCAGAGAGCTTCGAAGTCATCAAGGGAATCAAACCATGGATGAGCTCAGGGTTCGGAGAGCTTACCAGAAGGCAGGGATAATTGGGTAAGGGATGCACTGAGGCATGTCTTGCAAGCATTTATCTGCCTCCTGGCCTTCTCCTTTCCTCACTGTCTGTGTCTTGCCTCTGTGACACGAGCAGGTTGGCTTCCCTGTCCTTCTCCGTGCTGTTTCTGCCTGGAAGCCAGCTTACCACAGACTGAAACTACTGCAACTGTGAGCCAAGGTGTTTCTTTCTTCTTTAATTTCTTCCCCCTCGGGTATTTGTGATGTAAACTTCCTAACACAGACCTGATCCAATCAGATTAGTTTATTTTAGCTAAGAGATGCCAAAGAAATTATTCATGTCCTCTCTCTCTCTCTCTCTCTCTGTCTCTGTCTGTCTGTCTGTCTGTCTTTCTCTCTCTGTTATGGTTTGTGTCTGGATGCCTCTCAAAGCCTCGTGCAGTCATGGGGTGGCTTCTAGAGTTTGTGAGTAATTCATGGTCCAGTGCTGGGATTGCTGGTGTGAGTGCTGCACCCGCCCCAGGACGGGTGGTCTTCATACAACATAAGGGAGAGAAAGAGGCTTGCTGCTGCTCCTCCCTTTTTGCTCTTGTTGCTTTTGCTGTTTTCTAATGTCATGAACTGTTGCCCCTCAGCCATGTTCCACTCTTCCTTGGAGCCAGCCGAGGATGGACTGAAGCCTCCACAAACTGTGAGCTAAATAAACCTTTCCTTCCTTAATTTGGGGTGTTGGATATTTTGTCTCAGCAATGAGAGAAAAGTCACGGAGATACTCTCTCTCTTCTCCCTCCTGGGGAATGAGGAAAGGGCTCTGTAAATTAGGAAGAGCGCCCCCAGCCTGTGAGAATGTAAATGTCAGCTGCTGAAACCATTCTGTGGCATTCGTGTGGACAAACTTCAGAAGCAGGAACTGTTGATAACCTATTTCACAGATGAAGAGATACACACTAATACCAGCCAATATACCTCATAACTTACACTTCTGAATTCCCATCTTTCCTCCAATTTGTTATCTGCTTCTAATGTATTATTTATTCCTTCACATATTCATTCATTTGTTAAAAAACAGGTGTTAGGATTTTCTGGATGACTCTAGTTTAGAACTATACACTCTGGCTCTGATTTCCTCCTGTTAACCAATTCGTTTTGCTGCCTCCATGAACAGTTTGGTAAAGCTGGAAATAATTCCCCTCATGTCGAGCTTATTACAGATATATTTGTATTAGGCTCTTAATTTAAGGACATTGTCTAGTACTGGATTTTAAAATATCTTTATAAATTAATACCATATAAGTAATTTTCCCCACTCTCTAACACAACACATCAAAACATCCACAATGGCATGTTAACATGTTAATATTTCTTGAGCGCATTTCCTCCAAGTTTCCCACGGTATTGCATGAGTTTCTGTTTTCATTACTTTCATACTCAAAGATACACAGTTAATTTACACAGATTTTTAACCAGCCTGTCACTGTCCATGCTTGATTCACAATGTTATTCCAAAAGTGTGGGAGGATGTGCTTATTTCATACATAAATCCCCTAACTGACCCTTTACAGTGTACTTAATCCTAGACTCACTACAGTGTCACTCCAGCCCTTTTATTATTTTGCTTTCACCTAGTTCTCTAACCTGACTTGCTTTCTGCAATATTATTTAGATGTTATTGCTTCAGAAACTCTTTCCTGCTCAGTAGCTGTACATCCGCCTCACCCACCAAGAGTTACTAACCATGCTCTCTGGTGGATTCCCACACCGTACATTTACATACACTTAGCATTGTTCCCATCTAGCGTTTATGTCCATAACCAACACCTCACCAAAGCGAGTATTCACAGGGCAGTTTTTATGCTTGCCCTACTCACTCTCTATCTCTGGGGTTAACACAATGCTCACACAGACTATTTGGTCAGTAATTGGTGTCAGAAGCCAAAACCAGAACACTACCATTCCCACCAAGGGACTTAACTGCCTCGATTTCTTGGACTGATGTCATCACAAATGAGTATTTTGTAGCTCTTCTGACCTGGAAGTTCTCAGATAAATAGTTTGGAAGAGTCATTGTACCAGGTGAAGTCTCACCCTCTTTGCCTATTTTAGTTACTTTTCTCTCGTTGCTGGAACAAAATACCCAACACCCAAAGTTAAAAGGGGAAAGATTTATTTAGCTCAGTTTGTAGGGGTTTCAATTCATAACCGGCTGACTTCAAGGCAGGGTGGCACATGCAGAGGGGCAACAGTTTGTGGCAGTCGAATACAGCAAAAGCAATGAGAGAAAGAGAGAAAGACAGAGAGGAGAAGAGAGCCTTGTATCCAGACTACTAGGATTAGGGCGGTTCCAATCCAGTCAATGGACTGATCCAGCAGTCACCCACTCTTATCCCAGCTTTGCACTGTGAATGAGTCATACGTTCCAGATTCAGCTGTGTCTGAAAACAAACCATGACTGACTGAGACTTTGGTGGGACCGTTAGACACAAACCATAACACCGCCTACCTCACATTTACTTGCAAAACTTAAACAGCAGCCAGTTTATGAAATAAATATATTTTCGATAAGTGTGTGAATACTAAATGTTATCATCTCTAGTATTTTCATCCTGTGATGGTCCCAACTGAGAAAAATATTCCAAAGTAATAAACACAATAGGGATTTAACTGAAGAAATTGGTTGTGTATATAATGAGAGCTGAAATACAAAACAGAAACTCTTCAGGGTGACCCAGTAATTAAGCAGAAACCACTCCCTCTGCTAAGACCGAAAGACGAAGGAACAAGGTTCCATTGGGTCCAAGGAAGCATTACCACTGAGAAGAGCCCACTGTGGCCATTGCTGGAGGGAGATGGGTGCTTAGGAGAAGCATGTCTCTTACCAAAGACAGCACTTGAGAAAGACCACTATGGTGGATTAACAACTGGTGGTCAACCTGTAATGCCCAGGTGAACTCTCCTGGAGCATAGTGCTGGGTGAAGGAGGCCCATCTGAGGGTGGTTGTCAGCACCACAATGGAGAGGAAGAAGTGTAAAAGCTGTTGGGGAACTGCTAGTTCTTCTGGAGGACTTTGTCATGCTGGGTTTACTGATAAACTTGGCATTCTCAGCATCAGAGGGGCTTGGAACCTCATTGCTGCTGACAATGGTTATGGTTCACTTTGGGGGAGCTCTGGTCCTTACTTTGAACATCGCCTCCTGGCTCCAGAGGGGAAGACAGTACACTGCTAAGTCTCCTGGAGAAGCTTGTCTCCTTGGCTTTCCTGACATAGACTTAGCTGTTCTCATCATCAGAAGAGCTCAGAACCTCATTGTACCTGAGGATGGCTCTGGTACATTTCAGGGGAGCTCTGGTTCTTACTTTGGGCATTGCTTCCTGGCTCCAGTGCAGATCCCTCTGCCTGCTGATCCTTCATTCCACTGGCACAAGCTTTCTAGCTTCCACCATTGACCTCTGGGCCTTCCCAGTGCAGACTCTGAAACAGGCCTGCATGAGACATTATCATGGGCTCTCGGCCTCCACTTGGACTTCTTTGGGGCATTGTGATGGGCTCTAGGTCTTCTGTTGGACTCATGAGGGATATTACCATGGGATCCAGAACCTCAGCTGGATTCTTTTGTTCTTAGTGTGGACAGATTTACTTCACTCTCTTTGTACATGATCCTTTTGGTGACTACTACAAAATAATCTTATAATTAAGTATACTGTATTGTGTTTCCCCTTATAGGCCACAAACTAGAGAAACCACTTAAAGGGTGCGTAGAGATCCCAACTCTTCTACTCTTTCCCTCTTGACAACATCTGTCAAGTGAAATCAGCTGACATGAGCCCTGGGTACTGCAATTTGCAAAGATTTTCCCCCCGGTATATGCAGAAAGACACAGAAATTTTGAGAAATTGGACAGACATTCAGCTTTCCAGTTGTATGATTGTCTAAGGGGTGTGAATCTATTTGCACCTTCAACTGTAAGTCTCAGTTACTCTATTGTTTTGTTGTGCTAACTATTGTTTTTAGGTTGTGTCAATAAACAGAAAAACACTTTGAAAATTCTGTGCTATTAAGGTGAACTCCATTACAATAGCCTCAGGTATAAATCTGACAAATGAATGAAAAAACTTTTCAACACAATGTGGACATCTGAGAGAGTGTTCCTGAGCAGTCACTCCTCAGCCAATTAGCTGACACCTCAGGAACTGATTCTTCATTGCAGTGGGCAGAGCTGGTTCCAGGAAAAAGCAGTTTGGTTACCATGCATCCAAATGTCCAGGAAGAGGATGAAGCAAGGAAAGATTACAACAGTGACAAGAACAGGATTAGAGTTGTTCCACTGGAAAGAAGCTGGGGACAATGGCAACAATCACAGTCCAGTGTGATCCAGACCTGCTTTGTGGTGTTTCCCAGTCATGGCTCTGGGCAGGCTTTGTAGGGGCTTCAGATTTCTCTTTGGGAAAGAAGGTATGGGAAGGGTTTTCTATGTTTGCAAAAATGTAAGTTTCAATTTTCTTGGGTTGAAGCAGAGTATATCAGTATAGACTGAACAAAGTCAAGAGTTGTCCCCAAAGAGTCCCTGGACTATGCCACTATGCCTACTGTAATCTCTCCTTTTCATTTCCTTGCAAAGATAGTGTCAAATATATATATATAATTTCCCATTTGAGTCAATACCATTTATCATATTATGTTATATATGTTATTCTTTTTCTAAAATGCAAAATAAATTTAACACTGGTTGTCAAACATCTTATAATCATCAATGTTCCATTGCAAGGATGTATAGAAAGTGTGGTTTTCTTTTCTGAAGAATAACAAAAATGACACTGAAAAGATGTTTATTAAGAAAAACTTTACAAAATTTCTTTGATTTACTCCACAATGGTAAATTTAATTTAAAATTTAGATGTCAGAAAAATTGAAAATCTTTATCATAAATATAAAGTTTAAGCAGACTGCATGTTCACTTTTATTGTTAAGAAAGGAATGTGAGATTGTATAAATCAAGGCAATGAATCTGGAAGACACAATATAAATGTCATCTTGCTTTGACTGGTGAGTAGCACTGTAAAGAAGATTTCTTGTCAAGTTGGTCCTGCTACTGAGGGTGTGAGAAGCAAGGTTCTGGAATAGGTCATACTCATGAAATTTTCTGTTTCAAAATATCTTCCAAATCCTCAACTAATTATAAGCATCTTGGAATAGATAAAATTCAAATGTCATGTAGGTATATGGAGTCTGTCATTTACACATCACAAAGTGATTCCTTTAACATATGTTTGTTGGGTTGAAAGAGTGTTACTTTACGTGGATGCTTACAGATTTATTAGTAGTATATCCAGCGAGAGACACTAGAGGCATGAAGAACCAGCAAACAGGAAGAAATCTAGCAGGAGCACAAGGCTATTTATTCAAGCACTTTCTCAATGTGGTTCTTTATCTGTCTATTATTACTAGGCATTTTTCTTACAATATAGTTTTAAGTTTTCTCAGTGTTGCACAGAATGGCTACTTCCTATTTTTATTTTAATTTTAAGTGTAGTGATAAATTTGGCCCCTCTCATATTGTTCACCCTCAACAATTTCTAACTGTTCCACTTGGGCTATATTTGCAGACAAAGCCAGTCCACTTAGATCAGAATTTCTCTTCAAGCAACTTGGATCACTGCCCAGACTGTGGATTTCCCATTCTTGAATTAGATATCAGGTCAAATCGATTGTGGTCAGAAACCAAATGTCAAAGTAAGATGGAAATCACCCACACACACCAGATTTTATAGCCAGGAGGGTGGTTGTTGGAGGGGTGGGTGGTGGAAGTTGGATAATATTGTGGTTTTCTAACATAGACTTTTTCATTCAGCCCCAGCTCATTTCAAATTTAACTGCAGAAGTAAGAAAACGTTTCCTGTTTCTAGAATTTCCATGGCATATATGTTTGGTGAAGAGAAATATTTTCTTCATTTTCCAAATGAGAAAAGACTTGATCAGAGAGGTTAAATGACCTGTTCTCTTCTGAGTAACTGATTATTGGCATAGATGGGACTAATATCTGAGAGTTACTTATTGAAGCATATGAAACCATTTCTAATTTGTTATATAGATGAGACTAAGCAAGGATAGAACTTCTTTATTTTGCCTGAGAACGAGCAGTCTGCACCCAGTCTGCTCAGTGTGATTCTGCTGACTGTGGCTGTCCATAGCGATGGGGAAACTATTCACAGATAAACTGTAAACTTCTCAACAGTGTTATGCAGTTTGTCTTTCAAAGCACTGACACCCACATACCAGGATTCTGGCTGCAGGCTTCTTTATGTAGACTATGAAATACAAAGACAGGAATTTGGCTAGGACCAAATTATGCTAAAGCTTTTCTTTACTAAGACATACTGCAAAACTAGGGTCCTAGTTATGAGTTATAGTCCAATCAGAGGCATCACTACTTAGAAAGTTTACTTGACTGTATCCTGGGTGTAAGAGAAAATTATAGGGAGACACAAGGGGAAGGAAATTTTTCTACAAACAGAATCTTTGAACCTCAGGAAGGAAGTAGGTTTAGTACTAAGAGAGGAGAGCTTGGTCAGAGCTATTGATCGTGAACTAACAGCAGGGGCAGAGGTAGACACATTTTCTCTAACATTTCTTGCTCCCTCAAGACAGTGTGTGAGAAGATGTGTACACTTGAAGTATTTATTATGTGCTTGCTTCAGGTGATCCTTGAAAAATAAAGTCTTGTTTTTAAAGAAAGAGAGAGAAGGGATTTTCATGGAAAAAGGAAAGATGAGAGGAAAATATCGAGCAGTAGAAATGGAACTAGTCAGGGAACAGCGAAAAGGAGTGATGGCAGGGAGATTTTTGTTTTTAAAATTCTAAAGAAATAGCGAGGGAGGCTGATGTTGGCCAGATGCAACCATGGAGTGCAGCAGCTCTCAGCCAACTTTTGTACATGAGAAAGTAAAATTCCTGGGGGTGGGAGAGGCAGGAGGATAGGGACAGGAAGGAGAAGTAAGATGATTAAGATGTGATGTGTACATGTATCAGTTCCCTAATATAAATCTAAATATTATGGATATAAGTATTACGTGTTGCAAACATAGACAAATGAAAGAGAAAAAAAATTGACGGAAAACAAAAACAAAATTTATATATCTCTTGGTACTCAGCATAATTCCTACTTAAAATTAAGTGTATAAGATTATGTGTAAAAATATATCTTTGCTTGGATCTAATGTGTCCTCCGAAGGCCAGCTGATGAGCTTTTGAGAAATGACTAGATCGTGAGCATACTAAGCTTGTTATTTTGTTTTGTTTTGTTTTTTAATCAAGTTGACCCTTAAAAGCCTTGGACGCTCAGAGTTGAGGCTTTGGGAAGGTGTTTGGATTGGGGGTTTTGAGATGGGATGGCCCAAAGGGTTTATTTCCCTCCCAGCTTCGCCATTCAGTCTGCTTCCCAGCCGCCATGAAAGGAGTCTCTTTCCTCCGCCACGCCTGTCAGCCATGATGTTTCCGCTTCGCCACAGGTCTGCAAGCAACGGCCCAGCCAAGCGTGGATGGAAACTTCTGAAAGTGAGAGCCAAAATGAACCTTTTAGTCATTAAGCTGATTTTCTGAGGTGCTCTGTTATAGCGGGGCAATGCTAATACCCTTTAAGAATGAAAGAAGGAAAATTCGACAGAACTTTATTGATAACATATCCCAAAAGAAACAGCTAATGCAGTTGTGTTTCCGCTGATTACTGCATGCCGTGCATTTGAAAATACCATGGAGTAGAGCTTTCCCATGGAGAAAATGAAAGAAAAATTCTGCTATGATCCTTCATACTATCTGTTGAAGTCAAGCTCAATTTCACTTGATACTGACAGTTTATAGATTGAAAGATTATGTAGTTATGTTTCTTGTGTGTTACAGTTTGGAGCAATAATTTCCCCCAAAAGCTTTGATAGTAGAGGTGGGGCTTTTAGAAGGTGATTATATCATGTGGGCGCTAGCCCCATCCATGCATTACTAACCCGTAATAAACTCACCAGGGTGTCATATTAGATGTGGGGCCCAGTTGAGGAGATAGGTCACTGGGGGCGCAACTTTGAGGGTGTATCTCTCCTCAGCTCTCCCACATCAGTGCTGGCAGCCGTAAGGTGAGCGGCCTCCCTCTACCCTGTCCTTTGACCATACTATTTCTGCCTTGAAGTCAGCCAACAATGCACTGGCATCTCTGAAACTATGACCTAAATGAATTTCATGTCATTTACGTCATGGCTCCCAACCGTGTCCGCCCCTGTGACCACTATGCCATGTTAGGGGTAGGGTGAGACTCTACAGACAGTGCTCAAACTACAGCTTTAACTGATGTGCAAGTTTAAATTGTGAAGACCTATGGAATTCAGAATGTGAAGAGCTATGAACACAGACTTAAAATCGAGTCCTTTGCTATCAAATATTTCACCTCCAAGGTAAGTTTAGAACATGACTCAAATATCAAACATGTTTACTTTTAAAAAGTGAAAGTATTCCTTAACTTTTGTCTACTAGCAGGCTTTGTCTCTTGTTAAAATTTCCCCTAGCATTTTTCCTGTGTGGCATGAGTTATAGTTTAGCTTGGAAGAGTCAATCACTTACCATTTGGAATGGATGTGTTTTCCCAGTAAGGCTGACAGACAGCACTAAAAACATTGGTCACTCAACTCAAGATGAACACAAAATGACTTGTAGTTGTTTAGAGCACTATTTTCACACATTTAACTTGGCCTTTTCACTTCTACAATTTACTAATAAAAGGAAAAATAACTTTCCTCGCCATTTCTTTTAGTAATGAAAGTAAAACAAATGTAAGTACCAGTGACTGGATTATTATTATTACTTTTTCTCTTTTTGAGACAGGGTCTCGCTGTGCAGTTCAGGCTGGGCTTGAGCTCACTTTGTAGCCCAGGCTGGTCTCGAGCTCACAGCAAGCCTCCTGCCTCAGCCTCCCGAGTGCTGGGATTACTGGTGTGCACCACCATGCCCGGCTATTTTAAAGATCATGCTGAGATAATTAGTTAAGTTTTGCAGTTGTGTTCTTGTTCATGCTCAATATCCTTTATAATTATTTTAGAAGTGAGCATGTCAACACCATAGTTCACTTACCCTTTTCCACATCTGGCTGATGCTTTTCTGTCCTCTTCATTTTTAAGTGTTATTTTCCTCCTCCCGTTTTCCTCTCATTCCTCGTTCACCATTATTTAGGGTTGTAATGATTTTGCAAATATATTTTACTTCAAGGCAAACTTTTATTCGTGGCTTAGTCTTATTCTATATGATAGTAGAAATTTTCATACATTTGCTCTCTTAATACAAGAAGATAAAATGATGTTATTATGAAATGATATCATTAATAAATTCAAAACACCATGCTTTAGAATATTCAAGAAAAGAAATAACCATAGTTAACAGCAGTTTTTAAATTTCAGCCACTGAAGGTTTTGGAAAGGAATAATAGTACAGATAATGAAATAAAATATAAAATGCTCAATATTTCAGTCCAAATTAAGCATGGAAGATCAGTGTTAATGTAGGATTTTTTGTTTTAAATGTGTTTTAATTTTCAAAATGCAGACAAAACATTGAACATGTTTTTACAAAAGTAAATCTTAAAGAAATAGAAAAATTCTTTGTTTTGACTAATGTAAGCGTGAATTCAAATTCCAATTTTTGGAGGAATTTTCTTAAACTGTGTAATATTTCAGTTATGAATGAACGAAATTATTTAAAATGTATCAAGGGTTAAAATGTCAAAACTAAAGGATCTCAGCCATTTATTAAACATTTACCAATGTTTTAAAAGCAGAAACTGCATTCCTTTCAAGTTTTAAAAGTGCTAAGATTCAGTTTGCATTTTCTTACATTGAACTAATGAACGAGGTTTTGTGATTAAATAGGTTGAGTCCTATATGAATTTTGTATATAATTTGATTCTTGTTTTTACCTGTAAATCATCAAACTCTCCTTTTCAAATGGACCATGAAGTTTGCCCTTTTAAATTTATGATGGATGCAACACGTTTAACATTATCATGACATGTGAAATGGGAAAGCAATGGGCCTGCAAAAAGTAATTGCAATAAAATGATCCTGGCATTTCTCAAGCACAGAAGTGGAAAGTATTCCACCTCAGTACCTCATTTTATTTAACCTTTACTTAAATTTATTTTTACTAACAAACAGTTTCTTTTTCTTATTCAAGGTCCAAACAATTATATTACCCTAGATAAATTTTTGTTTTTCTTTTCTCTATGAGAGTGAGTTAAGGATAATTTTATAAAAATACATTCAGCAATTATTAGTTTATTTATCCCACCTTATATTGTTTACCCAAATTCATGATTGTTCTTACCTTTAAAGGTCATGTTTTCTTGGATTAACAGTTGGAACAACAGGTATATCCTAGCATGAGAATTATTTCTCTTAACTACATTCTTTGAGGGGACATTCATAAATAGATTTTATTAAACATCTTTATAAATGCATATTTCGGTTTTTCAGTTTGTTTGTTTCTGCATAGCACACACTGGAATTTTGCATTTCAGCTTTAGTTTTCATACATAATATTTGGCATTTGATTTCTTTCACTGAAAATACTAAAATATATTCATCGTGTCATTTAGAATTTGTAACACACACTAGATTTTTTTTCCATTGTAAATAACAGCAGTAAAAGTGATACAGTTTTAGGCATTTATGTATATTTGCATTTCTGGATAATAATTCTCAGAGAGATTCTAATTTCATCAATATTTGAACATTTAGATTCTTCAGTTGGATTTGATGTTAAATGTTCAGTCTATATCCTATAAAATTATAAGGCATATTAAGGGTGACTGAAAGAGTAAGAAGAAAGCTTCAGAAGTCAGCAACAGTAAAAATTAACATGAAAAGAGTCTAAGCTTGGAGTTAGTGTTTCATATTTATATCTCATTTTACTCTTTATCTAACTGAAAAATTTGATTAATTTACAGAGTTAATCTGACTATATAGCCTCATTATATGTATCACATGTAATTGATGTGTTTTTAGTAGTTTCTAAAATCTTACTTCGGTGAAAATAACTGTGTGGATATGGAGTTATATGTCCTGTTCAACAATGTAAAATGAAGAGTGAACTAAAACTGAATGAGGTAAATTTACATAGTGAACACTCAGGAGAAAATAAGGAGACACTTGTTAATGACTAAGAGATAGTTTTGACACTGTGGGATTCAAATTAAAATAGGACAAAAGATTCGAGCCACTCTAAGCTTACTCGCAACAGTAAATTAAGAATGTCATCTCCTTTTGTTAAATAACTGACAGTTCTGGTAAGCCGATCTGTTAAAAAGAATTATAAAAGTTTGGCTTCACTGAAAGTCTTTCCATGAAAAATAGTACATAAAATTTTCACAATTTCTAGTGACTCCAGGAAGGTAACATGAAGGACTTGACCATTCCACATCTGTTAATGATAACTTCAGTTCATTGTTGCTAAATTGGCAGGGAAGTTCCTCAAAAATTTTTTGAAAAATCTCAAGATAATATTTGCAGTTACTATGCTTAATTTCAAATAGGTTTGAAAATAGAATTCTCAAGTTTCCTCTCTTCTCTGTGGACAAATGTGCAGATTTTAGGCAAGGGTAAATGCACTTGCTTGTGCCTTTGCAGAAGTCCTGCGGCTCAGCGTTTCCCAGACCATAAGGTTTTGATGTGCTGCTTTAGGAGCCCCGAATCAAGCCATGTTATATTTTTGCATCTTAACTTGTGATTTTACATTTAACACATGGAGAATCTAAACTTCCAAGGAGAAAAACACATGGGATTAATAGGCAAAACTGAACCTTTGGGAGTATCCAGTTGGCAGCCCAGGTAATAGCACTGGCAGTTGTGCGAGGCGATTTTCTGCGCGGCTGCATGGCTATCATTTAGTGGCGCATGTCTGATAAGCTCTGGGACCTACGGGTGGTCGCTAACGCTGATTAATTTGCCCATTTTCATTCTCTGCATCTTGCTAAAAACAGCTTTTTTGTTCTCCATTCCAGTAAACACTTAGTATTAAGACTTACAGAGTTTTATTGCTGAAATAAGGGGAAACTGGCCTTGGGTCACATTTGTGAATCCACATTCAAGTAGAGCATCAATCACGTCTTACCCACATGCCGGCACGCAGCTGGGTGTTACAGATGTTCAGTGGAATCACGCCTCTGCTTTCCACCAAAACAGATCAAGGGGACACATAGACACAACAACAACAAAAAAAAAACAAGGAGAAATCAATTTTATATTAGGACTGTTCTTTCCATCGAGGAGAAATTCTTCCTGTCAATTCATAAAGGGGTCTATGTTATTTACAAATTATCTCTGTATGTAACTGAGCATATTTAGAATTCTGTTTCTCTACATTTCCACTTTGCGCCTTTTCCATTTATTCTAAAATTCACATGATTGATCATAGGATCATTGTTACTTTGAAACCAGCTACACTACAGCTACATGGCCTTTTACTGTGGTGAATGTTTTTTGCTTGAAGGAGTCTGAATATTTGGAGCACTGGTTTTAATGTGTCGGTTTGACACAAAGTGACACTAAAGTGATATCCCTGACGCTATATATACATTCAACCAAATAAAATAAGATCCATGTTCCTAGAGTGAAAACAACAGACATATCTGTAATAGTCTCTGAACCTAACTTAAACTATTAAAATACTTCAGCTAATGCCTGCATTCCTTTAATTTTATTCTGTACTTTCTAAATAAGTGGTACATAAGTATTTTAAGGTCACCCTTCAATGCAGAAATATAAGGTAAAATCACCAGTTTTTCTTTCTAAAATCATTTTTATCCAACCATTACATTTTACCTCATATTTATAATGTAAATATATTTACATTATAGCTCATGTTTAGAATATTTCTTTCTTTCTTATATATTATATAGGAAATAGCAGAACTGAGCAAGACTGTATACTTACAATCTTATGATTGAGCATGTAGTAAAGGTAACTATAAATTGCTAAACTGTGCACTAAATCATACATAGCCTCACTTGTTTGTAAAATGAAAGTATCTATTTCCCAGATTAAGAAGAATGGTAAAAAAAAAAAGTGATAATGGTACTGAAAGAAAATTTCTAATGGTTAAAAATTTTGCAGGTACTTGTTATTCTAACTTCCTAGCAGATTTGGTCACCTACCTGTCTCCTCACCCGCACAATTCATAAAATAGTCAGGGACATATTACTTCATACAGAAGAAATGACTGCTTCAGAGGCATCCTGAGCCAGGAAACGAATGGAGGGAGGAAGGAAGGAAGGCAGTGGAAGGGAAGGAAGGAAGGGAAAGAGGGAGAACAGAAGAGGAAGAGGGATGGAAAGAGAGGCAGAGAGAGAGAGAGAAATGGAAAGGAAGAAAGGAAAAGAAAGTCATTGTGGTGGATGCTCTTCATCATGAGTATTCTCTTAAATTCATACACAGGAGAATTATATAGACAGTACAAATACCTCTAATAAACCCCTTTTGGCTCTTAAGTAGTGCTTATCTAGACAACTTCTTCTAGCCACTTGCATCTACCCAAATTTTGCACGTGCTTTTTTCACATTTTGTTTTAAATGAAACAATTCTGCTGGCAAGTCCAGAGTTTAATTTCCAAATGCATGTAAAGCCAGCTCTGTGAATGGCAGATGCACCAGCCAGAAGCTGGCACCAGACCTGGCAGATACACTGGCACAAGCTGGGCTCAGGTGCTGCCAGCTTGCTCTGCCAGCTGGGTGCAGCCAGCTCAGAGCTGGCACGGAGCCAGGAGATGCCCAGAGGCGCCAGGCGTGGGCAGTGCCCTGCTCTGGATACAAGTCTGCAGTGCTGGGCTCAGGTCTGTGGCGGCGGACACAGGTCTGTAGTGCTGGGTTGAGGTCTGCGGCGCTGGACTCAACTCTATAGCAGCACAGTGGGCAGCAGCAGTGAGGCCGAGTGGTGATCTCATGGTTCTGTGTCTTCTGTGTGGACAGCTGCCATCAGTTAAAGACAAAGAAGGGTGGCATCACAAGAGCTTGTGAACACACTGAACTTGATCAAGGGATACATGATTAAAATTGCCCCGAGACTTACCAAAATTAAAAATGTTTTTTTGGCTGGTCCATGCAGGACTTGATTTTTTTCATAAATTGATTTTTTGTAACTATGTTTTCAAAGTTATGCTTTTCTGTATCTATTTAATTACCTTTTAAAAATAAAAATGAATTTTGTAATGTTACTTTTTAAAATTTTCTGTTCTAATTATATTACCTGGTCTTATTAGTACCTTTTTACTTATCAATTTCAGGCATGCAGAAGGATGCTTTGTGGTTTTTTTACTTTAAGTTGTCATTTAGACACTCTTTTCTTTCCTTTCTTGGTATATGAATGCTGTAACATAATTCTATTCACAGGTCTCTGTTAAATTATGTGTTTTCTGAAGGTAAAGAATTATTCTAATGACAGAGTGGTAATTTTTGTACATTTTAACTTTAGAACATTTTACCATGTGTTAAAGCTGCTTTATTTTTAATTTATGTTTTGATTGACACATAAAAACAAAAATTATACATACTGGCGTGGTATCATAATGTTTTCATACACTGATAAGCTGCTCAACATTTATATGGAATAAACAAGTCTATACTTATCGTTTGTCTGTGGTGAAAACTTTTGAAACCTAGTCTGGATTTTTGAAATGTGTAGCACATTGCTGTCACCCAGTCCCCCCACCCTACGCAATTTCACGCCAGAGCACCTTGCGGTCTTGCTGGGTTTCAGGGATAGAACTCCCCAGTCCTCATTTTCTACTTTTTGTCACTTCCATTAGCACTGATTTTATTCTCAGCTTCCTTGGGATTGACTTTAAGGGAAGAGAAGTAAAACTAGGGTCAAGAGGAGGTATGACTAGACAGCAGTGCTCTGCAGTGAATATATTCATTGTGTATCACAAGTGTGTATTAATAAAAACCAAAGAGATTTTGGTTCCATATGGGTGAGATGACACTGTACTTGTCTTTCTGCATCTGGGTTATTTCACTTACCATAAGGTCCCATGGTGTTCGTGTTATCATAAATGACAAAATAGTCTTCAGTGTTATGGATGGGTCATTTTACATCACATATTCCTTATCCATTGAACCGTTGATGAACAATTTGGTTGTTTTTATTTCTTGGCTACCTGAATAGTGCTTCAGTGGCCATGGGAGAGCAGGTGCCTCTTCAGTGTCAGAATGCGTTTCCTTTGGATGCACACCCTGCATGGGACACTTGGCTCATACAGTAGTTCTCTTATTAAACTTTTGAGAACCAGCAGTGTACATGAGCTCCCTTTCTCCAAAACCTTGCCATAAATTGCTATGTTTTATGGTTTTCATAAAAGCCATCTTGCTGGAGTGAGTGATAGCTCACTTTGGTTTTGATTTGCGTTTTCCTGTTTAGTAATGTTGAACATTTTTTACTTACCTGTTGGTCATTTGTAACTCTTATTATGAGAAAAATTATCAATTTATATATTAGATATTTGGAGTTCCATGTATATTAACCCTCTGTCCCACAGACAGCTTGCAAACATTTTCACCCATTCTATGGTTTACTAGTTCAGTATGCTTCTTTGCTGTGTAGTTCTTCAATTTAAAGTAATCACATTTGTCCATTTTGATTTTGTTTCCTATGCTTTAATTTGATGTCTAAGCAAACACCTGTCTCATTCTAATGTGCTGAAGCAGTTCTCCTGTTTTCTTTCCATATTTTCATAGTTTCAGGTCCTACTTCTTACATTTAGGTTTTTAATCCTTTTTAATCTCTTTTACTAAACTGGTGAAACGGTTCCAGGATCATTTTTCTGCATGTGGACACCCAATTTTCCAAGCATCTTTTATTGAGAAGGCTGTCCTTTCTTCAGTAGGGTTCCTGGCACCATTGTTGAATCTTATATGGCTATAAATGTGTGCTTCATTTTTCAGCTTTTCTATTCTGTTTTATTTTTATATATTTCTGTTTGGGGGCAAAGCTTTCTGTTTTTGTAGCTACAGCTTTTGTAGCATACTTTGAAGTCATGCAGCATAATACCTCGTTTTGTTAGTTTTACAAAATGCAGTTAGGCTCTTTGGGTTGGGTGTGTGTGTGCCTTCAAATAAATTCTAGGATTCTGTTCTACTTCTTTGCAGAATGTCATCAGTATTTTGTTAGGTATTGCATTAAATATTTAGATGGTGTTGGGTGTTACTGATATTTTAACAACATTAATTCTTTCAATCCATGATCATCGGATGTTTATCCACTACTTTGGTGTCTTCTTCAACTGTTTTTACTGAACTTTTCTTTCATTTCTCTGGTTAAAATTATTACTGGGTATTTGATTTTGAGGTAGTTATTGTAAATGGGCATCTAAATGGAAATGGACATCCTTGGTTTGTTCCAGATTTTAGAGGGAAGTCTTTTGTCATTTTCTCATTGAGTTTAATATTAGTTGTTGATTTCTAATAAACAGCCTTTGATATACTGAGTTTTGTTCCAAACTTCTATACATAATTTGCTCAGTATTTTTATTATAAAAGAGTGTTGCATTTTATCAAGTGCCTTTTCTGCCTCTGTTGTGATCATCATGTAGTTTTGTCCTTCATCCTGCTGGATCCTGTGTACGGGTTTGCACACACTGAAGCATCCTGTGCACCTGGGGTGAGCCCTCTTGAGGAGGAGAGTAGAACCTTTCGTTCCTGAAGATATTTGCCTCTATGTTCTGCACAGACACTGGTCTAGAGGTTTCTTCTGTGAGATCCTTATCTGGTTTCAGCAACAAGGTAATGGTAGGCTCATAGAGTGTTGGGGTGAATGTCTTCCTTTTTTACTCTTGGGAATGACTTAAGAATACTGTTTATTAGTTCTTCCAAGGTTTTGGTAGAACGAAGTCATCTAATACAGACTCTGCTGTGAATATTTTGTTAATTGTCCAATATTGTTACTTGATGTTGGTTTGTCCACTTGTTCTACCGCACAGCTCTGTCTTGGTGAGGCCTATGTGTCTAGGAATTTGCTCCTTTTCTAGCTTGTCAAGTTTGTTGGCATACAGCTGCTCATGAAATCTTGAATGATCTCTGTATTCATGCAACATATGAGTAGGGATGTCTCCATTTCACCTCTGTCTCTATGGGCGCTTTCTTGTAGTACAGCTGGCTAATAGTCTTGTCTGTTCGGTTTCTCCTTTTTCTTTGAAGAATTAGTTTTTATGGATCCACTTGTTCTATGAAATTTCATTGATTTCTACTGGTTTCTTTTCCTTGTTCTTCTAGTGCTTGGAAAGGTGAGAGGTTGCTTGATAACTTTCTGTACTTTACTGTAGACATTGACTGTCACAAACGCCCTTCTTGTTATTGCTTTTCTGGTTTGCACAGATGTGTGTGTGTTGTGCCTCCATGTTCATTAGTTGCAAGAAAACTTTTGATTTTCTTCTTGATTTCTTTCTGAATCCAATGTTGGCTTAAAAATACACTAATTCTGTGTATTTATACAGCTTCCAAAGTTATTCTTGCTATTTAGTTTTGTTGCATTAAGTCAAAAAAATATTTGATATAATATCAATGTTTTAAAAAGTGATTGAGACATGTTTTGTGGCTCAGCATATCATCACATGGACAGTGTTCTAGGGGTGATCATAAAATGTGTATTTGGCGTCTTTAGATGGAATGTTCTGTAGATGCCTGTCAGGACCGTTGGCATAGTGTGAAGTGTAACTTTGCTCTTTCTTTGTTGATGTTCTGTCTAGATGATCTCGCCATTGCTCAAAGTGGCTGTTAATGTCTACAGATGTCATTGTATCTGAATCAATGTTCATTTTTAGAGCTGTTAATATTTGCTTTTGTTAATGCATATATGCTCAGAATAATGGTTCCCCCTTGCTGTATTGATTCCTATGTCTTTATATCATGACTTTGCTTTCTCCTCCTACTGCTTCTGATCTAAAGTGTATCATGCTCAACTCTGGTCATGTCTGGCTTCCTCTGGATCCACTTACATAAGGGATGTTATTGCATTCCTTTCTTTTCAGTCTGTGTTTTTATAGGTGAAATGAATTTTTTATAGGCAAGATACAGTTCTCACTCTTTCCCTCTAGCTAATTCACTTTGTCTGCTCTCATCTACTGAAGGACTCCATTTTTTTTCATTAAATAATTTAATGCATTTACATTTCCTATCCTTGAATATTTCTGTTTCTCTAGGCTTTGGAAATTTTTTGCTTTTACATCCTTGAATAAACTTTCTAACCTTTTGACATTCTCAAATCCTTCTTAAACTAATATATCCTAAATACTCAGTCTTTTGAAACTGCCCCAAGGTTTTATCTTTCTTAATGCGTCTTCATTCCTTTCACCCCTCCTCCCTGTGCATTTTCGATGGCTCATCTATGAACTCGCTGATTCCATCTTGTTTGATCAGCTTCGGATCTTCTATCTGATTGTAAATTTTGGTGAATGTATTTGTTCATCTCAAGAATTTCTATTTTTTTTTTTAATCTCATTTGTTATTTTGTTAAGGTTCTCTTTTAAAGTGAACATTTTCTGTCTTAAATACTTTGGGTTTCCTTGAAGTTGCTGTTTTAAATTCCTTGAGAATTCTCTCCTACTTTTTAATATCTGGTCACTTTCTAGCATGTTATCAGATGAGGCCATGGTTCCCTCAAAGCTCTTGGTGCTTACTGCCCTGCAGCATTGTCTATGTATTAAAAGACAGAATTTATTACAGTCATTTTAATCTGACTTTGTTTCTGCCCACTTTTCAGAAATTCTAAGTGATTGCTTGTGGTAGATTAACTAATAGTCAACTTCTAACACCCAACTGAATTGAGTCAGCACAGTGCTGGGTGTGGGAGGCCCACCTGAGGATTGTTGCCAACAGCATAAAAGGAGAACTGGAGGGGAAGATGATATGCTGTTGCTGGAGAAGCTTATCACGCTGGCTTTCCTGACATGAACTCAGAGGGGCTCAGACCTCGCTGTTGCTGAGGATGGCTGTAGTTCTTCCTGGGTGTCTTAATTACTTTTCTCTCGTTGCTGTGATAAAATACCCAACACCCAAAATGAAGGAAGGAAAGGTTTATTTTGCTTACAGTTTGTGGAGGTTTCAGTCCATACTTGGCTGCTTCAGAGGCAGAGTGGCACATGGCAGAGGGCAAACGTTCATGGCAGCAGAACACAGCAAAAACCCCAAGAGCAAAAGGGAGGAATGGCTGCAAGCAGCCTCTTCTCTTCCCCCACACTGCAAACAGCCTACCCCCCACCCAGGGGTTGTGTACCTCTCATATAACCTCCATGCCCTCCACTTCCACAGGCTCAGGATGTATACAAAGTAAGCACCCTGGCTTCCTGCTGAATCACTCAGCCAAACCTCTGGACTCCCCAAGTTGACACAATGTATCAACCATAACACTGGGGGAGTCCCTTCCTGGCTCCAGGGCAGATCCCTCAACCTGCTGGCACAGACCCTTCACCCTGCTGGCTCAGACTTTCTAGCTTCCACCACTGACATTTGGACCTTTCCAATGCAGATCCTTGATACGGACTTGCATGAGGTATTGTTGTGGGCTCTAGGCCTCCAACTGGACTCGTGAAGGATACTTGCCAAAGGCTCCAGGTCTTCAGCTGGACTCATGCAGGAGACTGAGACAGGATTGTGGGATCCAGACCCTCAGCTGAATTCTTCTGAGACCTTGTGGAGATAATTTGATGTGTCAGTTGTGACTTGTACTCAACCTCATCCTGGCTTTATTTACCTTGGAGAATTTAGACTCTGTAAGGAGTTAAAAGGTAAAGATGGGTTTGTGGCATGTACTGGTCAATCCAGCTATCCAGCAGCCTGAAGTAGTAGCATCCCTCCAACCCAGAAGTTTGAGAACAGTCTGGGAAACATAGGAAGTACTTGTCTCCAAAAGGAGACAGGGAAGAGGCAGGAGAGAAGAAAGGAAAGGGGGAAGAGGAGAGGGAAGGAAAGATTTAAAAAGATAATTCCAGATCCCCAAAGTAGCTTATTATTATATGTGAACATTAGTTACTGAACTGCATTGCATTTAATAACATTGTTTTTAAATTTAAGATTGTTTTTAAATTTCTACTGTATTAAAGAAATACTAGAAATTTATCCAAACAATAAGGTCAATTATATGGGAAAACTTCAGAAACTGAAATTACATTCACAAGAAAGTCTTTTTCCATGTTAGTAACCAAATTCACTTGAAAATCATTTAATATAATTTCAGCACACTTTAGTGTTTTCTTCAGTAGGGTTTGGTTTTTATTAAGGTTCAATTTTCTAATACAACTTTTTAAACAAATATGTGTAAATCTGCATGTTCTTGCCAGCAGTATCTCTCATTGGATTCTCATAATGCTCTGCTCTGATTTTCAAATGTTTTACGCAGTAGATAGGAAAGGAGCAAGACCTCTGTAAAGCACACTTATATATTTAAATCATAACACCTGAGTCCTTCCAAACAGAGGAAGGCTGTAAACCAAAATGTAAAAATAAAAACTGATTAGTGAGACAGTAAAATTCAATTATGAGAAATATGTCCAAACTATTATGGTCTTATATATGCTGTTTCATAATAACACAGCATATATAAATATAAATGTTTTCATCATAAAACAGAAGTAAAATTGCACTTAAGTTTATGATTTCTTAAAAATAAAATCCAAGCAAAATTAAAAGTATTCCACAATTATAAAAGGTACCTCAGTTTTTTGAGTGTTTGCTTCAAAGGCGGTGAAAGCAAGTCAGGTCCTGGATAGGAAGGAAGCCATGTTGTCCCTACTCTTACTACGACACCAGGCCAGTATTATATTTTCTTCACATTCTTATAATTTGCTAGAACTTTTTGAAAACTAGTGATATTTTCTAATGGAAGTGAAAAATATGATTTAGAAATACAAGATGAAATTGAGAAAAGAGGTTCAAATGTTTAAAGGTCAAACAAACTGAGGCAAAGAAAAACATATCCATGTGTGTGTGGTTTTTTTTTTCTCAAGGGCTCTGCTTAGCAATTTTCAGCTTTTTTTAACCTCTGTTAATCCTCTCAGTAGTGTGACATGGTGAGCATCATTACCCCCATTTTAAGGTGAATTAACATTTTAAAACTAGCACTAGAGTGAAAAAACACACAGTAGAACCCTACAATAAGTTGCCTTCAAAGGCCTGGCACTGTTCCTTTCTTACCACAAAGTGCTCTGGAATAGCAACTGTTAGCATGTGAAGCTTGACCCATCAGCACTGTTTGCAGATGGCTCTGCGTCCCATCTGGTAGTTCTAGTCCATCTCTATCTACAGTACAAGCTGCTGTTCTTGGAATCCTTGATCTGGCCATGCATAGATACAACGGGCTGAAGTGCTGACCCAGTTAAGATCAGCGACATGCTGCCCCAGCTTGAAAATACCAGGCAGAAGCCAAGGACTGCTGTTCAATCCATTTGACATCTCACTCAGAGTCCCGGGTTGAGTTACCAGTGGAACCAGGGAAACGATGCAGTGATAGCCCTTTCTCTCTCTCTAACTGTAGCCAGTCTCACTTTCCAGATGCCCACTGAGTGTGGGTTTCAGGAGACGACCAGAACAACTCTTTTCTACAAAAATTGGGGAACCGATTATTTTACTTCAACCGGATGATTGTTATTCACACTAAGTATTCACAGCATTCTTTTCCTGTGCACATATTAAAATGCAGATTTGTAGGACTCTTCTAGACTTGATATCCTAAGTGTGTTACCTAGGAAAAATATACTTTTGTAAAAAATATTTCCCAAGAAAAAATATATAAAATTTATACATTAAAAAATATATATATATATATATATATTAAGTAGCTGGATTTGTCAGTAGTCCCCAGGATCTAAATTAGGTTGGAGACACTGATGTAGATCCTTTTCCTTGTACTTTTACACAGCTAGGAAATCCTGAGTAAGTTTTTACAAAAGCATGATAGTCATAAAGGATTCATTATAGTCACTTTTGAGTAAAACTATACATCCAGCAAATCTACTGGATATTTTTATCTACTTCTGTTTCAAGTTTTTGATTTTTTATTTCCATAAATGCCATTTGAAATATATATGACTATTACTACTAAAGGTTAGTTATATAAATGTGATCAAAATGAGGCCGTGAAATGTGTAATGGACCTGTTTTGTAGCACTGTATACAATCACTGTAAAAACAATATAAATGACTACCCAATTTTACAAAAAAGTTATAATCCGGTGAAGAGTATTACAAGCTGCATTAGGGAATCTTCTCAAATGTGATTTAAATCTGAACTAGCTTTTGTCTTTAACAGCATCGGTCATTTGTGAGTTCAGGCAAGTGGAGTCTCATGAGGTAGGCTGCGGGGTTCTAAGATGCGGCCCCTCTAAGTCTTTTAATACCTTAGCAGTGCAAAACAAAACTGTAAAATTGCTCATGTCATTGCCAGATTTGTCTGTGGTCCCAAGCACAGAGATCTGAGGACAGTCCTTAAAAAGGGTGGTGTAGGTTTTCAAAGTGTTATGAAACAGGACAATTTACTCTTTGCAAACATGCCATTTCACTTCTTTCTTTGGTTCTCCAATTCGTAAAAATACCTATGCTTCTCATTTAGTATGAATTTTTTTCCTTTTTATTTCCTTTTAAACAACAGCTCTTTAGAATGAAGTACTTTTCTGAACTTTAGCTTGGAAATAATCAATGGCCCACAGAAGTTACATGAACAGGTTTTGCAGTTTCTCCACAGGAGCCATTGTGGACAACTTTAGAACAAAATGAAAACAGGAAAATTGAAGTTGGCAAGCTAGATATTTTTTCCATTTTCCTTAATTTAATTTTTTAAACTGAAATAAACTGCATATGTCTGTCATATATAACATGGTGTTTTGAAGCACATATACATTGTGGAATGAGTAAATCTAGTGAACAAACATACACATACCACACATAGATATCATTTTTCTAGTGAGAATTCCTAACATGCACTCTCTTAGGGGGTTTCAAGAATACAGTGTATTATTAAGTACAGTCCTAATGTTGTAAACCTATTCCTCCTGCTGAAATTTTGTGCCTTTTTGAGAACGTCTCCTTGATTCCCCTGACACCCGTCCCTCATTACCTCAGCCCTACTCTACCCCAGAGAGATAACTTCCTTGGATTCCATATAAGTAAACTCACGCAGAATTTTTCTTTTTGTATGTGCCTGGCATATTTGCCTTAACACATCAGAAATGATAAAGATGTACTTAATGCTTAAATTTTTAAAAAATTTTATTGTAAAGGACACATTGCCATTAATCTTCCTCAGAATACTCCCCCTCACTTCAGATGCATTATGCCATCACTCTTGCCAATTTCTGACACAATTCAGGAAGTCCTCTTTTGCAAGTGTCTTTAGTTGCACAGTTGTGGCTGCTTTATGGGCTTAAACAAATTCAAAATATTTACATTTCATGGTCATTTTGGCTTTGGGCAAGAGCCAGAATCACATGACATAAGATGATAATATAACACATATATTTGATAGAAATTGCTGTAACTGGTTGCTCAGTGAAGGTTAGCAAAAATAGTGTGAGTTCAGGTCATTCTGTGGTATGACAAGAGGATTTCCTTCTTTCCTATAGCTGAGTAGTATCCAGCAGGCTTATATATTACTCTTTCTTTACTCGGTCATCAGTTGGTGGACCCTGAGGTTGATTCTGTATCTCGGCTATTGTGTATAGCACTGCAGTTAACACAGGAGTGCAGATGCCTCTTCATTTTGCTGATTTCATTTTTTTTCTATGTACTTCTGTTGGGGTCAGGGGGCTGAAGAGGTATTTTCACAGGTGAGGACTGCAGAGAAGGGAAAGTACACAGAGCAGACATCAGCAACAATAGCGAGCAGCAGCATCTTTATGGTCCAGCTCATACACATTAGTTGTTATCAGGTTTCCATTCTTCTGTTCTGTCATAACCATGGCACATATGCAGTGGTCTATGCTAAGCCACACTTATATAAGTGTACCCCACTGTGCACCTGCACCGAACAGCAGGTCATGTCCCTGTGCATCCTCAGACAATCAACATTTAAAGCAATCTGCTCTGGCTCCCCACAACTCCACAGTGGAATTCTTGGATCATAGGGATAGTTCTACTTTTTAATTTTTGAGGAAATTCCTTACTGTTTTTCATCCTGGCTGCATTAATTTACTTTCATGCCAACAATATCCAGTACTTCTTCCAGTATAACTCTCCCAAGCCTTGTCTTTACCTGCCAGATTTCTATCAGTTTTCTGGACTTCTGCACACTGACCAGAATCTTCCATACAGAATACCCCAAGATGCTCCAGCTCTACTTTTTAACCATCATCTCTGAACCTTTCCAATCTCTTCTAGCAAGCCATTTCCAAAGACTCCTGAACCACATGATCAGGTATAATTACAGCAATGAACCCACTTCTGGTACCAAATTCTGTCTTATTTACTTTTCTTTCATTGTTGGGACAAAATAACAGGAAAACAAAGGTTAAGCGGGAAAGATTTATTTATCATGCAGTTTGTACAGGTTTCAGTCCATAGTCTGCTGGCTCCAAGGCAGAGTGGCACATGGAAGAAGGGCAACTATTCAAGGCAGTGGAAGATATCAAAAGCAACAAGAATAAAAGGGGGAAAACAAGTCTCTTTTCCTCTTTTATACTGTATGCAGCTACCTGCCCTATGACAGGTATACCACTCATACCTCGACCCCAAAACAATGAACCAAGACAATGAACCAATCACAAACTAGATTACCTGCATCTAAAAAGCCCACTTTAAATGACTGCATGAGGCTTTGAAGGGAACATCTGAATGCAAGCTTTAACAAGTTCTTTATATATTATAGAGAACCCCTTATCAGATACATATTTTAAAAATTAAAAATGCCTAACTCCCTGGAATGTTTTTGGGTTTACATAATGTAGTTAATGGACAAACTCCATATTCTGTCTATTATTTAAGACTGAGTTGAGAAAATAAAAACTGCAATACTTAAAATAAAAAAAGAGTGTCTTGTGCTTGTGGTTCATGCGTATTGTTATACTGTAGTTACTATCACTAGAATTTAAATATTTTATGTCACAAAATTAATTCACTTTTTTACATTCAATAATCAAAAATTCCTCAGACCATGATGTTTCCATTTTATTTTCTGTATTTATTGTGTATCAGGTAAATGATGAAGGCTAACTCTTCTAAATATTTTACTTAATATAAATTATAAATATGTAATATGCAATTCTAATACACATTAGAATGTTCTGAGTTACAGAATCTAATTAAACACATGCCCTGGAGAACCTAGCTCCTCTGCATTGGTCTTTTAGCTGCCAATATTCTGTGTACACATCTTATTGGGCTTCATTTACTGATGCTTACATCTTTAACTTGAGAGAGAATTATAAGGAAAAATATTAACTCAGAATCTATCAGCAAGTAAAACTCCCTTGAATAACTTCACTTACCATGTGCTATTTAATTGATTCCCAATGGGTTGCCTACTTAATGAAGCAGAAAAAACGGGAATGCTTCTGAAATGTTTGTTGGAGCCATCAGCGGACTCACAAGCACACAATCTGCGCCGCACCGTACTTCACAGTCTTCCTCTGTTACACAAACAACATTTCTGTAACTGTTTCAATTTTCTTAACTTGAAAAAAATATATCCACTTCTTGACAGAAAAGTGCACTTTTCTCAACAAGATTCTTCCCTTTCATGAAGTCTGATTAGAGCAACTGAATCAGTAAAGTACCCCGCAGTCAAAGAAAGGTAGTTTGGATTGGTGCAGGGTTGGGGACAAGGAAGGAAACCAGAGTTTGAGTCTCCAACCCATCGCAAGCCGTGATGTGATGACATGAAGCCCAGTGATGGTGCTACGGGCAGCAGAACTCCTCGTCCATGTCCACCAGGTGTCTGTGTGATGAACCACACTGGTTCAAAGAGAGGCAGAGAGACTGTGAACTGGAGACAGGACCAAGCCCCTCTGCAGACAGGACTGGGTTCCTGGGCTGATCTATACCTGAAGAGGACTGGAAGGTCTGACTGAAAGGCCAGTGTAATGGAAAGCCTGCAAAGGGTGGTGGACTGACATCTAACTTCCTCACTGTGTACCCCAAAGCCCAATGTTACCATAGAAACACTCAGCTCATGCAAGCGTATTTCTCATAAACCCAGTGGAAGGAGGCACAGGTGGCCCAGGGCCCACTCCAGCAGAGCAAGAACAGCAGGGATGACAGTGTCTGTTTCTCCAGGATGCTACAGCATTTAGAGGGTGACGATGTCCAGGAATGGAATGCACATTCTGAAAATTCAAAGTTATTTGCTTTGTATCCTAGATAGTGACCCAACCTGAGCTTTGTTACAATCTGTTTGCTAGAAAATGTGGTTATTTATTCATTCTGTTTATACGTTCTTTCATGGGGTGCTTATTATATAATTGCTAAGACCTTGCCTCTACACTGAGATATCTCTTTCTATCTGTGTCTGTATCTACACTGTCACTGTAGGGAACTTTTTTTTTTTGTAGGGAACTTTTAATGTACACACTTGATGGTGTCTTTATATTTGAATTCAAGAAAGTGTTGGCAAATTCAAGTGCACACATCCACCAAAACACACCTGCAGTCAGACACATTTAGACATTGCATTTTCCGTAATAAATTTTCTGAGGTAATCAGCTAGTAAAGAGGAAAGGTTTATTTTAGCTCTCAGCATTGAAGGTCTGTGATTAACCCCACTGCTTTAGGCCTGAGCCCAGATAGCATGTGGCAGTGGGATTTTGTGGTAGAACAAAGTTGCTCAACTCATGGCTGGATATTCAAGGAAGACACAGAGAAAGGGGCCTGGGTCCTCTCATTCCCACAGTGGCACACTCCCAAAGGCCGAGGTACATCCCACAAGGAATTCACCACCTGTCAGGAGTGCCAACCCATGGAACAAGACTTTAGTCATGGACCTTCAGTGCACACTCAAGATCCAGCCTAGCAGGTGTATGAGCCTTCTGCAGGATGGGGCTCCCACTCCAGGGACAGTGTGAGTGTCATCTAAGGAAGAGAAAGTTGGCATGAGATTATTATACACCTGATTTTATGCTGGATAATGCACATGGGGGTTTTAAGGAAACATGGTTTCCTTAGAATTGGGTGCTGGTAGGTCACAGGACTAAACTGTGATTGGCAACATTAATTCTTATCTAGTAGGATTTCAAAAAGCCCGATGGGGCCGATGCTACCTCTGGGAAGCAGCCACAGGTGTGCCCATTAGCAACAGAGCAGGCTGCTTGATCATGGTGGTATTCACACTTTAAGGGTGTTTTTCCTTGTTACATCAAGGTAGCAGAGTGACCTTATCAGATGTGAATAGGCATTAAAGTTGTTAATGCCTACGCAAACAGTACAGTTGTGCCACTCATGCCACAACCTATTAGCCATTACTTTTCCATCTCAGCAGCTGTCCTTTACTATAAGCACTAGCTACTTAAGTTTAGGTCATCACAGCTTAATTAGTATCTGTTTATGTAGAGCAGGTAGTTCAAAGATGAGCATTAGAGGCATGGCAGACGACAGCTCAGAACCATCTCACACTTCACTGCCTCTGCCTTTAGTAAAATGTAAAATTCGATGAAGCTGAACTAAGGGAGATGGGGTGATGATTTGCCAGGCCCTTGGGGAGGTGCTGAAGTAGGTGGGGTGAAGAGGCACAGGTTAATACAAATGAAAAAAGGAAAGATACAATGCTAGAATTTGAAGGACTTAAAATCTAAAACAATTTATAACAGGCCATTGATAGAAGGTAAATCTTCATTATATAGATAGCGATGTGTGCTCTCAACATTTATATGCAAATATAAAGCACTTTGTTCTTTATTAATTTTAAATTCACCTTTACTCTTCCTTACACTGTAGATGTGGGAAGACTAACATTCCTTACAGTTGAATTTTGAAGTTCAGGATCTGCATATTTGAATGATTTGTATAAAATGATAAAAATCATGTGACTTAAACTAGTCTGAAAAATTAAATCTATTCCCAAGAGGAAAACGTATATGTTTCACTAAATTACTACTTTTGTGTTTTGATAAGTTTGTATCACAGGTGTAGGTATTAAAGTACCTATAAAAATAAAGAGTTGGGTATACAGCTCAGTAGCACAGCGCCTGTCTGGTAAGCACAAGGTCCTGAGTTCAATTCCTGGTACAAAAAAGACATTTAAATAAATAAATAAATACCTTCCCAGGCCAGTTGTGGTACTGCAATGTCAGATTTTGCTCCTCATTGCCTTAAACAGTAAAAGAGAAGGAAAATGACTCTAAGTTGTTGGCAGAATAAAAGTCCCGTTCCAGCTCATAAAGTGTACCGCAAAGTTCTGCCTGAAAGGAACAACCACAAAGCTGCACATGGTGGTGCGTGTCTTAATCCCAGTATTCTGGTGGCTGAGGTAGGGGCATCACCATGACTCTAGACACTATCCTGGACAGCATAGAGAGTTTAAGGCCAGCCTGAACTACAAAGTGAGATCCTATCTCATAAAACAAAAAAGTTATTTTTCTGAAACTATTCGTGAGCCACAGAATCAGTATCTAGCAGAAAAATAGCAAATTATGTGATTTTGTCACAGTTCCTTGGGTGTCATCTTCATTTTGAGTGGATGACATTTTATAAAGTTAATTGCTCTTATCTAGGCACATGAATTTACATGTCCAAACTACACCATGACATTGCAAGGTAATGTGGCATAATCAGGTTAGAGAGGTTAAGAATATATAATGGCCTCCTTGAAGAACAGAGGCAAGTCCGTCCTTCCTCACCTCCCCTTTATACTGTGCAGACAACAAGCCACCCCAGGGCAGGTTCTCTACACCCTGGGCTGAAGAATTGTGAGCTGACTCAGTTAAAGTCTCTAAACTTCTCAAATTGACAGTCAATCAACCATTACAGGACTGATAAAGAATATACATTGAAATAAAATTAAGAGACCATAAATTAACCTTCACATTTAAGATAAATTATTTTTTAAAAGGGGTCAAGGTGATGCAGCAAAGGAAGAATATTCTCATAATAGCCACAGGCAAAAGAAAAAGGTGGACATTCCCAACACCATATACAACAATTAACTTCATATGATCATGAATCTAAATGAAAGAGCTAACAATAGAACTCTTAAAAGAAAAGATAGAAGTAAATTCTGTGGCATGGAGTTAACCAAATCCTTCTTAGATAAGATTGTAAAAGCACAGTGACAAAAGAGAAGAACACAAAAACTATAAAGCAGACTTCATCAAAATTCAAAACTTTGTACTTTGAAGGACAGAAAGAAAGTAAAAAGGCAGTTTACATATTAAGAAAGATCACATATCTTTCTGAGATATATATCTGAGATATATCTCAGAAGGAATTGAATTTAGAATATATATACTAGATTATATATCTATAACATATAAATATATATAATTTATTTACCAAAATACATTTATATATCCTTAATTAAACATATAATGGTATAATTACAAATATCATGTGTCATGCACATTATATACTTATATGCATTATAAATGCTCTAGAATTACCTATAACATATAAAACTAAATATAGCTTTATATAAGTATTACATATGACATATAACTTTATATACTATATGTACATATTATATATAATTATCTAATTTTATGTCATTATTTAAAAATTTTTAAATTTTATTTTACAGACAAAAGAATCTAGAGATATAAACCAGAGTAACATAAAAGCAGTACAGAGAATACAAAATTATGGAGAAGATAGTAGGGAATTAGCACTGGATGCTGTATTACATGATGTTATCTTTGCATTTGTTAACACAAAAACAATAAAGGAAATACCAGATTATAGAGAAGATAGTGGGGAATTAACACTGGATGCTCCATTACATAATGTTATATTTGTCTTTATTACTCAGTTATACAGATGATGGCTCGTTTCATTAATCAATTTTCTCCACCCTCATCTCCATTGTTCTACCACCCTATCAGTCCTCTTCCCTTTGGTAATAACTGTATTTTTTGGTTTATTTACTCCCTCGGGCTCTCACATTGGGAAGAGACATGGCTGCTTCAAATTATGCTGTAAAAAACATGGGTGTACACAAATTGCTTTGGCAGGAGGTGGAAAAGCACCCATCCTCAAAGACGGTAGATAGGCAGGGAACCAGGTTCATTATGGTCAAGCCCCCACTGATACGCCCTCAAGGCCATCAGGGGTCCAGTCGAGTGGATGGGGTTAAACAGCAAACTGCCAGGCTCTGCCTCTGTACAGTGCATCCAGAGGCCCAGATGAGTCCTCGGGAACACCCTGGCAGACCGCCATGCTCTGCCCCATTGAGGCGCTGCTGGGGGCCTGAAACGAGCCCAAGGGATCGCCCCCACATGGACTGCCAGGCTCCACCCTGATGCTGTGCTGCTGGAGGTATGATCCAGGTCTTCAGGGTTCCATGTAGCCTGGAAGGAGCACCCCCCCTTAGGCTGCTCAGCTCCCCATCAAGGCCCCCAGGGTCCCCTCATAGGCCTCTAGTGTCTCCCTGCAGGCCGCCTATGACTCTTTGGAGGCTATCCCCACCCAACTGGGTCTGCACCCTAGTTCCAGGTCTTCACCTCCTCCCACCTCTCAATCTTCAGTTTTGCAGCTTCCTGTCCCTTGCAGCTGGGCACTGAACACACTTATGATGCTGGGCACAAGTGATGTGAGGTTTCCCCTGCCTGTATTTACTGTGGTAGTCCAGGGTGTGTACTAAGTTTAGTTATTAGTTCTAGGAGAGAATTGCAGGATTTTGTCAGGTCTGCTGTGTAGAGTATGTTGTCTCTCGGACTCGAGGACTGCTGCTTTTTGTGTTGTTTGACACTATGGTTTCACAAAAGGTTCATATATGCAGGCAGTATGAAGTCTTTCTTGGTGTTCATATTAGTAGTTTAGGGTGAGTCCTGAAGGCCATGGACTCAGCCCGTTGCTGTCAGGGACACATGTTGAGTGCTCAATCCACCAAGACTGAGGGTGCTCAGAGAGGGAGTTCAGGGTGGGAGCTGAAGCCCAGTAACTCAGCTAGTGCTTCCTGCTTGGTGTCAGAGTGAGAAAGGCATGGGGCCGTGTGGTCCACCTCCATCTTCACCTGTCTCTTATTGTGCTCCAGTTCCCGTTTGTGTTTTGGCTGGTCCCTGGGAATTGCTGTGGCCCTGGGGTTGCTGTTGCTGCTGTCTGCTGCTCTCTGCTGGTAGTTGCTCACACAGTGGAGAGGTAGGAGGCCATAGCCTCAGGGCGGGCATAGAGCTGGATGTGGTGAGTTGTGTACTGTTTGCTTTGACTCTGCCTTGCCTCTGGGTGCTGATTAGAAAGGTTGCTGCAGAGTGAGGGATTCTGTTTTGGTGGATGTTGTAACTTCTCATCCTCACAATGGATTCAACCACACCTCCCGGACACCACAGCTTCTTTTCTGTCATGTACTTTCTCTGCTCTGGTTTTGGACCAGCTCTTGGAACTTTGCTCTCCCCCGTCTGAGTCAGGAGGCTTCTGCTAGCACGGGCCTCCAAAGCCGAAGCTGTGAGTGCTGGAATGAGGGAGCGTGCCGAGGGTGTGTGTGGAGCGGTGACTCCCTCCTTCTCCGCCTCCTCTTCCTCTAGCTGTTCCATGGCGGCCTTCTGAGCTTTTCCTCCAAGGAAGGTCTCGTTTGCTCTTTCTGAGGGCTTCAATTCTCACTTCAGATCTTTCCTAGGTCCAGGGGACCCACTTCTGTCTTTGTCTTTTTCATGTTTCTATATTGCAGTGTCTTGGTGACCGTCATTATTATCTAGATTATGTAATCTGTCTATCCATTCACCATAAAAATAGCTACATGTGAAATGCATAAGTAGATGTTGAGTATCAAATTATACTCCCTATGCCAGTAACATAGTTTTGTAAATAAAATATTCCTGCAGTGCAAACCCTGTGTTTACACTGCAACAGCAGAGCTAACTAGATGTGACAGAGATGGTATGGCTGATATGTGTGAAGTGCGTAAGTGACACTGGGCCCTGAAAGACACAAAGGAAACAGAACACTTAGCAAGAGGCTGTCTAAAGGGTCACAAGAACAGTAGGCCTGTTTTCTTTTTAAAAATTGCCCAAGTGATTTCAGTTTGGTTTTCCAAGCTTCATATCATGTGATCAAGTGTGCGTTGTCTACTGTGCTTAGTAGCTCCTCACGTCTGTAGCTTCAGGTCTGGAAATATATATATATATATATACATATATATATATATATATAAACAGCTAGAGAGAAAAGACTGATCATGGCAAAGCAATAAATTAGATCAAAGGAGACACTCATCAATACATTAAAGGAAAGGAATGAATTTCTATCTTCACAGAATTAAAAGGAAATAGCTATTAAAACTTTTTTTTTTGCCCAAACCCAATCTTTTGTGTCATAGCTTTAAGACAAAAAAGCACCCTTAGTAGTAGATAGTATACCTACAAAATACTCACTAGGAAAACCTGTTTGTGATCTAGATACAACAGATATAGATGCATTTATATATGTGCTTTGATGCACAGATATTCATATACACATATATGTTTACATCTATACATAGCTGCAAATATAATGAATTTAGGCATATATTACTAACCTCAAAATATCTTATTACAAAGATTGATACAACTATATGAATAACTTTAAAAATTAATCATTATGATGGAAGTTTTCAACACACCTCTACTAACAATGAGAAGTAAACAATAAAATACTTAGATATAGAAAACATAGGAATAACATAATTAAGCCTGCCCTAATGCCTTCATATAGAATTCTGTCCTCTAGGGAGCGAAGAATTTGTTGTCCAATATAGCACAGTGTCATGAACATATTATAAACTGTGAGTCTAACTTATCAATAAACTCAAAGAAGTCTCTGCTAGGGGGGACCTGAAGTATATAATTTTACAAAGAAATGAAGAAATAAAAATTGATTTTTTATAAGATAATATCACAACAAATTTGAAATATAAAAATATAGATAAATCTATGCAAAAATTAACTTTCTCAAGAGAACATGAGGCATTTCAAAAAATGACCCCACATTTATATACCAATTATCAATAAACCCAAAGGAATATTGTTATAAGATGACATAAAGTATAAAAATGGAAATGAGAAGAACATGAAATTAATAAATCCACTAAGAAAAAAGTATGGAAGTTTCTCAAAAATATGAATAAGCTACTCTTTTATCCAGAAATCTCAGTGAACAGTCCCTGCAATATTTTCTGTTTGAGAAAATCAAAGGATTTTGCTAATTTACAATAATATAGAAAATGAAACTATTTTGTATTTCCCCAAACCTGTGATTGTTTTGACCATTAGCCATAATTTTATTACCAAATCTCTTCTCATGCTCAAAGTTAGCTAAAAGTAAAGTATTTCCTCCACAATAATTAAATAAAACAGAAATTTCAAAGCAATACTTCAACAACATGTATTTGAAGACATGGAAAAAATACTAGATTAACCCACATATTTTACTCTAGCTCCATTAATATCAAATATTCTGTCACTTTTTATAAATACAAAAAGTTTGCAAAACCTTTTTTGTTTTGTTTGCATCAAGATCATCTTTATCTGGACAAAATACAACTATTAGGAAAACAAGAAAGATAACCTGAGTCAAAAAAATATTGCCTTGAAATGAAAAACATGATGATCAAATTAAAAATTTCAGTGTACAAGCAGTGAGCAGAATCATCGACTACTTAGCAAAGCATGATACCTGCAGAAATCCCTAAAGAAATACCCTAAGAAATCAATTGAGGGGCTGGGGATATAGCTCAGTGGAATAAGTGCTTGCCTAGCAAGTGCAGAGTCCTGGGTTCGATCCCCAGTACCACAAAAAAAAAAAAAAAAAAAAAAATCAATTGAAAAGAATAAAAAAAAAGCTTGAACAACTGAAAGAAAAATGACACTATCTGGTAAACCAATTAATTTAGAATTTTAAATAATGACAGAAAAAACTGAAGAATGAATTTAAAAAAAGGTATATTTAGGAGATGTGCAGGTAGATTTGTCAAAAAATAAATAAACTAGAGCAACATGAAAGCATAACCTAGTGTCTAAGGCTGATAATTTACCCTGAAAAACAAGATGTAGATTAAAAATAAATCTAAAATTACCTGTATATATATGAAAAATAAGTAAAGAAGACGTCTAATTTTTTACTCACCACAGATTCTACAATACAATGACCAAATGAAAATGATTTTCTTTAAAAAACTGTCCAGGCCCACCCAAATGTCATTCTTTGGCTAAAGGAAAAGAAACAACCTCAGCCATTAGAAGGTTAACAATGAACAAGAAGGAAAAATAGATTCAGTAAATATCACAACTTTGGGGATATAAGTTAAAAAAGCAAACTAAATAGTTCTTGAAATATTAAATGTAAATGAATATTTTTACCTATTAATGAAAGTGGAAGAATTAAACTCTAAGAAAGCAGACACTCTTCCTCCAGAAAAAATTAATAGTCAAATAATCAAATCTACATACCACTGATAAATGAGTTAAAAAAACCTGTCAAAAAATAGAACTTTTAAATATCAAAGACTGAGGTAGGAGGATTGTTATGAATTCGAGGCCAGCCTAGGCTACAAAGTGAGTTCAAGGCCAGGCTGAACTGCGTAATGAGACCCAGTCTCAAAAAAGACAAAAAACAAAACAAAACAAACCCAAATAAGTAAATAAATAAGAATCTTCAGAGCCAAAATCCAGTCATCAACTCACCAGTCAATAAAAGACCTGAAAATTAACATTAAAGCAACCACAGAGAAATGGGACAAAAACAGAAACAGCGTAGAAAAATGTATTTGAAGACAATACAGAATTGAAAAGTTTCCTTAATAGAATCCAGTAAGGCAAACAACCTGAGGAGTTAAATTATGTAAACAAAATAATACAAAGACACAAAGCAATAACAGTGTGTACTAATTCGCAGAAAGCCAGTTTTAACAAAGGCCAATGAAAACTATGCAGTCACAACAATTTGAATAAAATCTCAATCATATATAAAAGCTTCTGAGGAAAGCAATTTCAAAGTCATTCAAGGTAAAAGCGTAATAACCAAGAGAGAAACATTTTAAATGGTTAAACTATAACCTTGAAACTGTTTTATTCTACAAAATTTTAAAGATATTAAAAAGAACAAGCATTTTCCAAAGCAAATAAAATTCACAGGGCTAATAAAAAGAGAAACAAGCCAAAGGCCAGGCCGTGATCTCTGCAGAGACAAAGTTAGGTTCCGGAGGAACCGGAAGCCGGTGAGTTCACTGCGCACTGCGCACTTGCCGGGCTGGTGGTCGCACCTGGGGACTGACAGCTGCTGAGTTGGGAGTGAGGTTGGCGCTGCTAATGGGACCCTCCTGGTACTCAGGTGTGCAAAGGTGCTGCTGCGAAGGAGCCAAGCAGAGTGGACTCCTGAGACTTAAATTCTTCAGGAAAGAAGGTCTGAGCAACTCGCTGAGAAAGAGAAACCTCCCGAAGTTCACAGTTCTCTCCAGGCTGAGAAGGTTTTGTGCCTCTGCTGTTCTCAGGTGGTGAGATGTTGTCGCATCAAAGCGAGGGACAGTTGTCAGGCTGTGCCCTGCTTCCTGCTCCTCCAGTCTGCTTTCCGGGCCGGAGTCTGGCGTCCATGGAATCTGCTTTCTTTTTTGTCGACAGCCGATTAGGTCTCTGATCATTGCCCTTCAAGGTCATCATTCTTCACAGGCCGCATGTCCACCGTCAGATGTCACTGTTCTGCTAAGATGGGCTGAAGCTTTCCGTTCGTCTTTCTAAAAATTAATATCAGTTCCTTTAAATATACTTCTTTGGAATTTTGTTTGAATGGGCCGCCTCTTGAGGTTCTGATTCATATCCCAGGCAAACTTTCAGCAGCCCAAAGTATCTAAGTTAAATTGTACCTAGAATCATCAAAACATTAAGTTCTTGAAAGACAGGGAACAGCTCTTATATCTCCGTTACTCACACAGCACTAAATATCTAGTGGAATTACAGGTTCATTTTTGCTGCTTAATTAAATAAAACAGTGTTCAAAAAGTAAGAAGACATTTAAATCTGAGATGTGAGGACCAATTTCCAGAAACACAAAAGTATCATTTGAGCAGAAATATTTTTAAGATGCTAGATGAGAGATGAAGAGCCAATCAGTATAACAATTTATCTCTCAAGCTGGCATCGTGGACTCTCCTGACCGTGTGCTTCCCATGACTGTGTCATAAACCCTAGGATGACTCTCTTGCCGAAGCATTTACAAGATAAAAATTCCTCTTAAGGAAGAATCCTCCAGTTGCGTCATTTAAGCTGTGTAACCCTGCACTTAGATATCAAGGTCTTCGTGTTCTGCCTTCACTTTCTGGGCCCTGGGGGCCTGTCCTTCCTCTCTCCAGAGCCCTTTTCCTGCCCACTGCCAGTTATCATTAAACCCCAACCTCCTGTTTCTACATTAGCAACCTTAGTTTCATCCATTCTTCATTAAAACTTTGATTTTTTTCACATCGTACAAATATTCACACGGAAAAGTCACCTTAGTTGTTCCTATAGTTAGGGCTTTAATTTGAAGCAAAAAACAATTATAGCGGACGATACACTTAACCTGGGGTAATTGACCACAGTGTCGCACCTGGGTATATTAATGCAGCATAGACTAAACACTTACAGAAATTAATGATGGTAACTTTTTCTAACTTGTTATCAGTAGTATAAAACTGTGGTAAGAAAACAATATGAATAAGACACATTTTCTGCCTGTAAGGTGCTCGTGGGCAGGTGCAGTCATGACATGAATCGGTCCCTGAGTTTCTGACATGGGATTCGTTAACTTTAGAAGACTTCTAAGCTTAATGAATTAGCCCTCTGTGGAGTGCTCTGTACTTCCACACAGGCTCTTCTTGCCCAGTCAGCACATTTCACAATGGCTGCCCTTCCTAAATTGAAGCCATCATTTTATTGAAAATAGTTTAGAATATATACTTAATATTTTACATTTATAATATGAATCAGATCATTTCTTCTTATATCAAAACAAATTATAACCATGCCAAGCAAACTAATATAAATGGTTAATAAGCCAATAAATTTTTACTAGTATTATAATCAGAGCTGTGAAGTGTATGAATCCCTTAAAGTTGGAATGAATTATTTAAAGACCTGATTTTGTAGAAGTCTTTATCAATCTTTGGTAATAAATATCTAGAAATCCAGCTTTTCAAATTGAAAACAAATGAAAGATACACAGAGAAAGGAAATAAAAGAAAAATTAAGAAGAAAAGCATCAAGCAAAAGAAACAATTTATGTCTTAGATTTTAAATTCTCTACATTACTTTTTAAAATTTCAAGCAGGATATAATTTATTAGGATGTACTGTGGTAAGTGGAACTTATGACATTTACTGTAGTTTAATATTGATTTATTAATATAATATTCTGGATAGTGCTGTTATGGACACACATTTAAGTAATTAGAGGTCAGAATAGATCCATAGGTCAAACAAATAGACTGTTTATATAATTAATGATTTTTGACATGCAGACAAATGTTAGCAGTCTCATGTATCTAAGGTTGTTTTATGTGAAAATTTTGATAACCATGTATTGATCAAGAAATGAGAAAAAAGGCATTCATTCCACCATGAAAACTGATTTTCTAAGAAATAAAAGTTTACAAAGTACTCAACATCTGTGCTTAATCAGGTAAATTCCAGTTGTTTGAAAATTTCCTTCTCTGGATTTTTGTCATGCCTAACAATATTGAATGAATAAGATTGCCACATATTCATAAAATGAATAAGTTGGAATTTGTAAAGTTTTCCATTTTGCACAGGATACAGATGCCTTTGAGAAAATAAGCTCATTGGGATGTGCAGTGCACTGTTTTAATTAACTATGTTTAAATGGCAAGGGAATGAAATAGGCATCTCAAGTAATTTCATACACACACACACACACACACACACACACATGCACACACACATCTTTGTTGTACTATCACTCCTAAGTAATATAGGAACTGGAGTGAAATCCTAGGAATGGTATCAAAATTGAACAAAAACTTAGGCAATTGGCCCAGCTAGAGCTAAAGGAGTGGGCAATAGAACAATGGGTCATTCGATTGTGAACTTTGAGCAGCACATACGAGTCCACAGTCAGTCAGGAAACGGTAGTAGACTGCAATTTACTCATACAATGAAAATAACAGATCTTAAATTTTAGATGATGCTATACACAGAAAATACTAACTGTCTGAGTCACATTCTTAGAGGCTTTTTAGGGCCATTGTCCTCAGCCTGAAGTTGCTGAGGTATGTCTCAAAGAATGGCAGTTGGATATTTTTTAATTTTATTATTTTGTTTTAACGGAAAAGCATACAGACTGAAATCTCTTTTCAGACCATACAAAAATGGTTTCTTTCTTAGTGCTGAATTGAAATTTGAATCATTTCTCTTTTCATCTATATTCTATGAACTTTTAAAACTTGTTGTAAAATATTATTTACCACCTTCTTTTCTATTTAGCATTGATAAATATATTTCTAAATATATAAATCAAGTAATTCTCTTCACATGATTCAAAAGTAGGTTAGAAAATAATTAGGGGTCATTTAATCCATGGAACATAATAATAAAGGAACTTAAAGGTTGGCATTTTTCAAAACCTAGTTTGTAACATAAATTTCAACAAAATAATTTTTGTTTAGAAAGTCTTGGGCTTGAAAGACAACAACTGTATTTCTTTATCTTCTTTAACACAACTACTGGCAGGCAGCTTGCCAGGCAGGTGCTGTGCCTCTGAGCTATATCCCTGGCCCGACCTGTGATTTTTAAGGATGTATTTTTCAAGGTAATAGTATTGTTGTAGTCAGGGTTTACAAGGAAAACAACACAGAGCACATAATTTATGGGATTATTTTATAATAGTCACCCAAAAAGTCATATACAAAGAGAGTGCAAGAAATTTGTCCACACACTAAAGACAAAAAGAAACCAGCTGAGGGCCTGGATCCCACCGCAGTGTCCTGCGTGAGTCCACTAAAACCTAGGGCCCATAAAAAACCCCACACAATTCCAACCAGAGGCCAACAACCCATGACAGTGTCTCAAGCAGGTCCATCTCACAGATTTGCACTGGGAAGGGCCAAAGGTCAGTGGTGGATGCTAGAAGTCTATGCCAGCAGGATGGAGGGTCTGTGCCAGCAAGATGAAGTATCTGTGCCAGCAGGAAGAAGGATCTGTGCCAGCAGGCCAAGGGATCTGCACTGGAGCCTGAACCGACTGAAGTAAGAACCAGCGCTCCCACTATAAGTACCACAGAGACAAGGAGGTCCTGAGCTCCTCCAAAGATGAGAACAGCCAAGTCTGTCTCAGGAAAACCAGCATGACAAACTTGCCCAGGACACTGAACAGTGCACCATCTTGCCCTCTGGAACTAGGAAGCGATGCTTAAAGTGAGGACCAGAGCTCCCCCAAAGTGAAGTGCAGCCATTCTCAGCGACAGCAAGGTCCCGAGCTTCTTCGAGGATGAGAACAGCTGAGTTCCTATCAGGAAAGCCCGTGTGACAAGCTCCTCAGGGGAACCAACAGCTCCCTAACAGCACCTAAACTTCCTGTCCAGTTCTCCCTTTTATTTCATTGGCAACAACCCTCAGGTGGGCTTTCCACCCCCAGCCCCACACTGGTTCAGTTCAGTTGGGGATTACAAGCGGACCACCAGTTGTCAGTCCACCACAGGTATTTAGACACGAATGAGAACCAGAACAATTTCGGAAAAAATCTGAATGATAAAGAGCATGTGATCCAAACCAGACACTTTCTCAGGTTATATCCTTTGCGTCATAAATATATGAATAAATCCACATTTTTTCTTCCCTGAAAGCTTTTTTTAATATATCTGTTGTGTACACATGGCTGAATCACATCTGCTATTGTATATTTTGGGTGAATAAATGGCAATTTGGATTAAATTTTTTGAAAAGGACATTTTGCCATGAATGCAACTGATAAAAAGATTATTTATAAAGTATATGACTTGTTTATACACTATTCATTCCAAAGACATTCTTCTATTATGTATGAAAATGACACTTCTGTCCTAACTAATTTGAACTTTTAAGGATATCCTGAAATGCAAAGTATTCCCTGTGAACACCCTATGCATCTCACATATTTCTTTACTAGAAACATAAAAATCACAAGCACACAGGTTTTACCATTGTACCATTAGAATATAAGGCAAGCATAAAGACAAAGGCAAGGAATGCATGCTTCTAGGTGCCGGGCATGAGCCAGATTATTTCTCTTCTTATTTACAGACTGTCACAACAGCGGAAAATCAGCTCTCACTGCACCACGTAGACTAGGACTTCCAGCCTCAGAAAGATGAGGCATGGGCTCTGTCAGACTACTAACAATCAAGTAATTGGTATTCAAATGTAAAGCTGCTTAAACCCAAAGATCTCTTTCTCAAATTAATATCTTTTATTTTCTTTGGGATTTTTTTGTTTGTTTTTGTTTGAGACAGGGTCTCGATCTGTAGCCCAGGCTGGCCTCACACTCACGGCAGTCCTCCTGCCTCCTGAGTACTGGGATTACAGGCCTGTGCCACCACGCCCAGCAGTACATCATTTTGTACATCCAGTCAACTCTTTTTAGGACCCTACAATATCATAATGCAGTATAGGAACCATTTTATAATTTTCTGGTTGTCTTTTTGCCAAAAGTTTTCGGCATTTTGTGGGGTTTTTTTGTTGTTTTTAGTCAATGCTTGCAGTTCATAATGATTACATTCATGTAGGGAACTGGTACATACGCACACACATAGCTTCTAGAAATATGATTGATTTCACAATAACTATTATAGACTCTATGAAGAACTGGAAGATAGGAACTCAAGGACTCCAAATGCAAGGTGCTGGTTCTAAATTATCCTGATTTTATCCCATGCATCATATATATATATAGAAATATCATAATGCAACTCATAAATGTGAGATTATTACACATTGAAGAAAAATTCAAGCAAATTTTAAGGAGACAGATATGTTGGCTACCCAGATCTGGTCATTATGTCCTATATACATATGTGAAATTATCACACTCAACTCCCTAAATATGTATGGTTAAAATAAAATGATACTTTAAGAACAATGAAAATGTCTTCATTATTGGAAGTTTATTTAATTTTTCAGCCCTCTTATCATCAGATAAAAAATACTACAACTAGTATGACTAAGATCTGAATTTATTTTGTAATTTATGTGAAAAAGAGACTACATTCATCCTGTTGGTTTTAGGAAAGTAATTTTAGATATTATATAATTGAGTCAATTTGAGTTATATGAAATAGTCTTGACTCAGAGTAATAATTGGTGAAGTGTCCTTTATGAGCTGTTATTTCTGGAGAGAATACCTGAAACATTACAAAATTTTACTTTAAAATAATGGCATAATTTAGCATCTAGTAGAAAATGTCTAATACATTATAAAGATATACAGAATTTATAGGTATAAAAACATGTAGAAAGAGTTTAGTTGAAACATTTGAGTTGATATATATTTTCTAAATGGTCAGTGAACAACTCAGATAGCCATAGATGTTAAGGAAAACAAATTATTTTACTGTAGATTCTGAAAGTGGAATATCATCCTTTAAGTCTCTGTCAATTTGCACATTATCTTCAATTTTTATACTTATTTTGGACTCTGAATTTCACCAAAATTATATTCAATCTACAAATTTAAAAAGTTTAAGTTACAAGCTGATAAAAGGTAGTACAGAATGGTCACATACAATTTGCTAATGGGAACTAATAAAATGACCAGATTCTCACTGGATAAGGTTCTGTGATCTCTCCTTGATCATACCCCTGTAGAAACTGTTATCAATGTGCCCTTGGTATGCTGATTTGAAATTGGGTTTATCATCTACATGGCAGCAATGAAAATTTCCAGGAACAACTTACTATTAAGAAACAGAAATAAATGTCACAATAATTTTGCATTCATAAATTGTAGTTATTTGGGAAATTTTGTCTGCATCCAACATTTAGTTTGTGAGATAATAGTAAGATGCTTGGGGAGTGCTCTTCATTCCCACGGGTTAGTTCCAGCTGACGTAGAATAGGCCATCTTTCTCTTAAAGATCGGCACTGACTTTCCTCAAGAGAACAGTATATTTTATATTTTTTCATGCAAAGGGCCAGCATCCCTGGTAGGGAACAATAGTATATAGCCCTTCTTGTACTTGAATTTATTTTATGGTCTTGTTCTGAGAATCAAACTACAGTGGTTAAATACAGCTGAGTTTTCTTCTTTTTCACAATATTAAACTTATCTGGTGCTTTAATAATTTCAAAATACCACCAAAAATGCCATTATCCCAAGTGTTAAAATTCAAGAAAACCAAAATCCCTAGAGTCTAAAGTCTAAAAATATCACAATCCTGAAAGATTGAAATCCCCAATGACAAGATCTTGAAAACCCACATCTTGAAATTCTTACTTCCTATGAAGCAAAGTAATACCATGGTCAGAAAGCCTCGTAACAAACAGACAGGGGTCATATAACTGAGACATACAGACACAGCATCCGTGGGTCTCTGGTTGCCTCCTGGCTTGGCTGGGTGGGTGCAGTGCAGATTCCTCTTCTGCTCTGGGGATTGTATTTGGCTTTCAGTTTCCTTCCCTCAGCTACGGAGTTCACACCTGTTCTCTGAAGCTAACAGTGTTTCGTTTTGTTGTATAAGTACCATGCGCTAACCGATGTTTTGTTTGTTTCATTTTGTTTTGTTTGCTTTGCCCTTGCCCTAGTGAAGAAGGCATCTCATTCAAAGGGTGCAGACAGATGCTCCTGTGGAGTGTCCTGACCCTCCCAACGCCACTGTGGTGTCCCTTTCAAGTGGGGCCAGTAGGTATTTTTAGGCAACTTTCCATGTTTTTCCATGAACTTCTGGAAAATTTTATCAAGAAAACAGCTGCCAGAGTGTGCGGACTTCTCTGTGACCATGGTCCCCAAACTTGCCACTGTGCCTCTGGCCCTCACGCAGCTACCACTCACTCAGTGCCCCCTTTATGCTGTTTCTGAGCTGTGTCCAGCAAGGAAGTGTTTGCTTGTCCTCTTTCCCTGTACGTTCATCTCTCCTCCTGTCTATGCTCAGATGGTTGCTCTGAAATAGCAGTTTAGGTGGTTTGAAAAAAGGAATCTGAAGTTTAACTTCTCCTGCTTTTGTTGTTGTAATGATTCAAAGAACATTTTCCATAGCTCTACATCCTGGTGCCAAAAAGCTATTCTTCATTTATTGACATTTCTTGGAAATTTCTCAAACAGAAATCTATTTCCTTTAAAATTAGGAGAAAGAGTAGTTACCTAGAGCTAGCCAAAGCCAACCTAGAAGAATTGCTTATTAACTTTCTGGGAATCTTACAAACCAGTTTCATCATCCATAATGGGACTATTGTGGTCCCATTATGGATGAACTTTTCAAATGAGAGTGGATCTTTTTCTTTTACTTTCTGAAATTCAGTTTTAAAATCAGCATACCAAGGGCAGGTGTGGTGGTGCATGCCTGGAATCCAAACACTTAGGAGCCTGAGGCAAGAGGACTGATGAAAGTTCAAGGCCAGCCTGGGCTACAAAGTGAGTTCAAGGCCAGTCTGAACTGCATAGTGAGACCCTGTCTTGAAAAGACAAAGAATAAATCAGCATATCATACAGGATAAATAATAATGATATGGGTAAGAGTAAATGAGAGATAGGAAATTAGAGGGCAAAACAACTGGGAATTGATTTTTATGCATGCATAGACAAATAGTAATGGAAGTGGAGTTAGTGCCCTTGTAGAACTGGACAGCACCTTCATAGGGAAAGGCTGTCACCAGACACTGGACTGGGCAGGGGCTTGATCTTGGACTTCTCAGCTCCAAAGTTACTGCAAACAATAAATGTCTATTGTGCGTACATTATCAAGTCAAAGGTACTTTGCTAAAGTGGCCTAAATGGTCTAAGACTCTTCCTGACACTATCTGCCAATATTGTTGTGGAAAAGTAGGGGAGGTCACCAGGTTTACACACAGCTACAGAGGACCTATCTTTGTGTAAGTGAAGATACTAGCAAAGGCATTATATACTGCATCTCAGTATATGAACTAGAAATTTCAATTAGTCAAAGAAATTAATCACAGAGAAAAGAAAACCTAGAACTAAAAAAGTGCTACAAAGTAACTGGACTCAAAATTGCTTCAGGTGAAACCATCACTTCCTGAATGAGCTGGAACATTGTGTGATGCTGCACAACTTTGTCACAGAGGGAAATTGACCTTGATCTTCCTTTCAGAAAACAACCCACTTAATGCCACTGACTTTCTGATGAGAGTGTGCTGTGGTATGCTCACGTGGACTCCACGAAGGAGCTTTGAACTGCAGGAAAAAAAAAAAAAAAGAAAAACTCAGTTCATCCAATTACTAAAGAAATTGGATGGTACAAAATTTATTGAATATTCTTTGAGTCATTTACCCTTTATATTATATGCTGACCCCCACTAATTCTATCTTCAACCATACTGAACCTGCTTGACATGTCCCCCTCAAAGGAAGTCCATTTAAAACAGATGATTTCTAAATGGAATCTCAACATTAAAGTGAAGCTATCACTTAGACTATCCTCCTGGTATGGTGTGAAACTTTATTTCTAAATGAAGGTTATTTCTAAATGAAGTCATGAAATACATGTAATACACCATTCTCTATTCTTCATTTCATCAAGTGGGCATTTATAAATTTGCCAATTTTAACTTCTGACAATTTTAAACTTTGTCAATTTTAAATTAACATAATAAATTAGCCTGCTCATTTCAAGTATTTTCCAATACTACTGCAGACCTTGTGGGGGTGCAGGTGCCCGCCGCGTGTAGGAAGACACCAACAGACACTCACTCATGCAATTCGCAAGGGGTCTTTATTATCCAGGCATGCGTGGGGCTCACTGAACACACAGGAACAGAGAGCCCCGAGTTGGGCCCGAGCAGGGCTTATATGCTTTAGAACAAAGGGAGGAGGGGTTTTTGCAAGCGCAGTTACAGAAGCAGATGGCATTG
>PVLD010013982.1:0-53918 GCA_004027595.1 Dinomys branickii | reverse complement strand
ACTATCTTCTCTATAATTTGGTATTTCCTTTAATGTTTTTGTGTTAACTAATGTGAAGATAACTATGTAATACAACATCCAGTGCTAATTCCCTACTATATTCTGTATAACTTTGTATTTTCTGTATTGTTTATGGCTTTTCTGGTTCATATGTCTCCATTCTTTTGTCTTTAAAATAAAATTAAAAAAAAAAAAGAGATACAAAGTAAAAAAAAAAAAGTGGCAGAAATGATGGGATGAGAGTATTGAAAGTGAGGGGAGGATTCTGAGGGGGACTAATGGCTATGTGGTTTTTTTACTGTAATAATTATTTCTAAATTTGAACATTCACCATATTTTTGTGTCTTGGTATCCTCAGTATTAGTTACCAGCATACCAGCCCTCCATATCAAAATCTGTAGCATAGTATTTGCAAATAACCTATGGACACTCATTTACTTTAAATCATGTTATTTACTTAAAACTAATGCCATATAAATGCTATCAAAAGCCGTTATTATATTGTATTTCAGTGATAATGACAAGAAAAAAATGTCTGCTGTGTCCAATACACATTTTTCAAATATTCTAAATCCAAGTCCGGATAATTCTTGAGTGCAAAACTTGCAGATAAAGAAATCCAACTGTATATTCCTTTGAAATATGAAATTATATTCACTGTTACAAAAATGAACTACACCTGTCATATGATCCCATGACAGCTTTATAAGCTTTTAATTTTAAAGTGAGTGAAAACAGAAGTATATTGAAACACATAATTTGGCCAAATAACTAAGTATATAAATCTGTATTTGGCCCAACCAAAGCTCCCATTACCATCATTGAATGAACTAGGAATGGAAGGGCGAGGTTTTATTCAAAAATATTGTTTTTTAAAAGTTAATAGTAGTTTAAAATGTGATACTGGTTAAAAATATTGGGTATTAGTGTACAGGGTAAAATAATTTCCCAGAACTGCCAGCTACTGACCCACATATACCTACAGATGCTACACTGTACATCAAGAATATAAACTCAGGTTCACAGAGCAGAGGTGTAGCTTGTACAGGATGTGAAAGCCCTGGGTTCAACCCCAGTACAGCATAAATAAATGCATACAGACTCTCTTTCTCATTCAAGGGACACATGACATTATGAGCTTATCTGAACATACAATCTGGGTAATGCTTTTTTCAGTTCCACAATTTTCAGAATGAACTTTGATTTAGGATTTATACCATGACAAATCCTAAAAATTCTTGGTCATCAACTATTAAACCTGGCAGCTTACAATAAATCATCCTGATAAATTCTAATTTGAATTTTATCCTACCTTCAGAGGCTGCTTTGGGACTTAATTGGTCAGAATAAAATTAACTTTTTCATTGACACTTTCTTCACACGTTTTCAAGCAGTGAAGGTAATTTGTGACTATATGACCATCAATTGCCACAGCAATGATGTGTAATAGACAAAGTGAGGGACAGCTGTCAGTGACTTATGCAGCACCAGCTGATCTCACTCAAGTCTGGCCATTACCTGCGGACATCAGAGAGAAAATGTGGGCTGCAACAACTGGGACGGCCTGTCTCTGCTGTGAGACTGTCAGCCTCAGCCACCTGGGCTGGGCATGTTCTCATGGAGGACAAGGGATAGAGAGGAAACAAACACTCTCAAACGCCTTTCAAGTTGGTATCCCACTGGCAAAGTCACATGGGGAAATTCTTAAGCAAACTAGTGGTATTTTTTTAGTAGAACTGTAAATGTGGTAAAAGGGTGTGGATACAAAAAGCTGAGACCACTAACACCCCCTACAGGTGCAATTACCTTCACTCAACATGACTCAGTTCTCTATTCCGAGAACCTGCACGGTCTCACGGAACCACAGCATCAGTCTTGAAGTTCAGTATTTCATAGTGTGTATCAGGTACACATGCAGTTCCTCTTGAGACAGAGACTTATTAAATGAAAAACGGGTTACTGAGCCCTCTCCCTTAACATACAAATATCCAATGGTATATGATAAAGAGCAGGATAAACACAATAAATACATCAGAAATGGAAAGAATGGGAAGCATAGTCACTAGTTCTTAACATTCCTGAGACTTGGCTGAGCCGACCACTCCAGCAACTGGAAGATGTTGTTACACCCAATTCTGCTCTCTGGGAATAGCTGCAACACACTGTTCTCCAGTTTTTGGTTACGCTGTATTGAGATGTCCTCCTTTTCCCATCACCCTCCTTTACTATTTCTGAAGAAATGACCAGCTAGCTGCTAACTTCCTGAGGTTGCTCCCCATAGAAAGTGACGGACCTACAGACTTTTTTCTGAGACAGGGTCTCCCTGTGTAGTTCAGGCTGGCCTTGAAATCACTATGTAGCCCAGGTTGGTCTTGAACTCATTGGGATCCTCCTGCCTCAGCCTGCTGAGCGATAGGGATTACAATTGTGCGGCACCGTATCCCACATTTTCATAAACTTAACTTTTAGTTCTAGCACTTGGTGCTTTTACTATGCTGCTCCCTTTGAAATCTTTGAGCTGTTTATGATTATGGTCCACTCACATACAGAAGCCATGCTCACAGATACTGTGACTTCCCTAAGACTTTTAGTGCACTTTTTGGATCAGCATTCTGGCTGAACACAGCCTTAAACTTTGTCCATTTCAGCTTACTTAGCACCACTGTAACCCAGAGGCCTTCTGATAGTCATAGCCTTCCTTGATTTGATTTTTGACCTTTGGCAAACCTCTGAGATTTATGCAAGTTGGAGAAGCTGAAAAAACACAAGTTCTATGTTCCTGACTTCTCTATGTTATCTTTAACTTCTGCTTGCAAACTGGTGCGCTTTTAAAAAACAAAAACGCAATTGACTTACAGTTAAATACCACCAAGTGGCGCTTTCTACATTTTATCTGGAGATAATCTAGGCCAAAACTAAGCACTTATTAGATACTGTTTTCCAAGAAATCACAGGCAGCTTGTTTTATCAGTTGTTTCATAAAAGCTTACGCAGTTTCACCATTAGCAACATTTACCAAGAGTTTTCTCAACCCCTTGCTGCCCCAAATCCTAAATATCGTTTTGTTTTTGTTGTGTTGCAGAAGTCATCTATTTCTGAAATAACGGCACAAATCACATATTTTTGGTGGGTCAAGAAGAACATGCTTCCTTATAAAATGATCTAATGTACTCTCAATACTGTCAGTTTTCCCCCGATCAGCAACTTGAAAACTGTTAATTGTTGTATACATAATACAGATTTCACAACTGGTTACTTCAACATTTTTAGTATTTTATATTTTACTTCAACATTTTTATCTATATCTTTACAACAGAAAGCTCATGAGATTTTATTAAGTAACATCTAGAATGCTTATCTGTATTTGGAAATGAATCTTCAAATGTTAACAAATCCAAATGTGATGCTTTATTCTTAAGATTGAAATCATGAATACTTGGTAGATATGACAGGAAATTACATAGTTACAAAATTTTACGCACAATGTCATGGGATGCCACAGATGATGCTGAAATAATTATTTTGCCACCTAAAACCAAATAACTATTTGGCTGAAAACCAACTAGCGCTGAAGACTTTAGTAAATATATGCACATACTGGGAGTGTGTGCCTCCAAAGTTACTTTCACGCTTAGTGCTGCAGCAATGAAGTAAAGATACTGAACTAGAACATTATAGTGTAGCTAAGCCTGAAAATGAAATATTCTATTAACATCTAAAATTTTTCTTTCTCATTTGGTATATATCCCTGTATGTTTGGTTTAAAGCAACAGGATGCTGAATTTTATTACAGTCCAAGTTGGCAATTTGAGACAAAATTACTATTAAATAAATATAAACATTTTTAAGGTTTTGGTTGTTTTTTTGGTCACTTTTTCTATTTTCTTTTTTGGTACCAAGAATCAAACTCAGGGCCTCAAATGCCTGCGAGGCAGGGGCTGCACTGCTGGGCTACATCCCGGGCCCAACCACTTTTTAAAGATTAATCCTCTGGGTGTGGAGGTGCACGTCTGTAATCACAGCACTAGGGGTGCTGAAGGAGGACCGCCGTTAACTCAAGGCCAGCCGGGCTACACAGTGAGTTCAAGGCTCGCCTGAACTACAACGTGAGACCCTATCTCAAAAAGAAACAAATCTCTGGGATCCAAAGAATTAACAAAAGAGATAAAAAAGATATGCTTCTCTCTCCCAAGATAAGCATGTGGGAAATATTTTTAAAATTAGAAATAACCTCTGAGATGCAAGGCAATAAAAATATATATAAAAAGATACACCCCTCTCTCCCAAGATAGGCATTTGGGAAATACTAATATAATAATATTCCAATTTAAAGATTAAGTAAATGACTAGAATATGATTGTTTGTAAAGAAGGCAGATATTTATTGTATCTGATGGTCAAATCCTGTTTGAGCACGTTAAATTTTTACAGGTAATCAAAAGTAATTGCAATAGAATCTTCACACTTCAAACATATAATAAATGGCAAGACTCAACCAGTCCAAAAAGAAGAGAGGATAAAATTGTGTGTGGGTATGGGGGAGCATTAATGTTGCAAAAGGAAGCAAAAAATAAGACTGCAAAAATAAATACAAGTAGATTGGTACTTTGGTACTACAGGTACTCTTTGCAGAGTTCTACTACAAAAGCACTAGATCGGTGATGGCAAACCTTTTAGCTTTCTAAGATAACAGTCAGTCACCCTCCGCGGCATATGTGCCATGGGTCTGCCACTACTGCACTGGTTCCTGGAGGAACACTTTTAAACTCATTGCTGATTTGTCCTAATCTCTGTATAGTCAACACAGGAAAGAAACAAAAAGACCTGAAACAAAAGCAGGAAAAAAGCAGGAAGCACCAGCCAAGAAGCAAGCCTGAAAGGTGGGGTCTGCCAGAAGGAAAGCACTGACAGTAACCTGTACCTGACATCTATAAACAAAAGTCCCAGAGGCTGGGACCAAAGGCTGAAATGAAGAAACCATACTCAGTCAGCACGCCCAGAGGCGGGCTAACAGGACGCCAAGGAGTTTGTATCAACTCAAAGAAGCAGTGAATACAAATTATTATCTGAAGGAAAGCATCCACAAATGTAGGGCCCTTGTCTTTCTGCACATTAAACTAAGCCACATACTCAAGGAAATGAGTTATAAATGGTACAATAACCACAAATTTAAGCTTATAAAGACTTAAAATATTGAAGTTATCAGAAGTGGAATACAAAATGGGGTTTGGTTTTCTGTAACAAGGTACTGCTTTTAGGGCAGGCTGGCCTTGAACTCATTGTGATTCTCCTGTCTCAGCTTCTCAAGTGCTGGAATTATAGGAATGCATCACCATGCCTGACAAAGGGTTTTTTTTTTTAATGGATTTGCATGAGATTACAGTAATTAAGCAAAAGATTAAATGAGAATCAAATGAAAAATATAAAAACCATAAGTGTGTTACAGAGCAAGTTAAATGTGGCTAAAACACAAACGAGAACAGGAAGACAGCTGATGAAATTACTCAAAATAGAGCAAAAGAAACAAGAGGATGAAAAATATAAGAAACTAGGAGACATGAGGTTACAGTAAGAAAGCCTACTGTTTGTGCAGACTCCTACAATGGAGGAAAATCAGTTTTCTTAAGAGCTAATGGCAGACAATTACACAGAATATGAACTGAAAGGCACAACAAGCCAGCATGGAGTAAATTCACATTTCCAAATATTACAGTAAATCTGCAGAGCATCAAAGGAGAAAAGATGATCATAAAGGCAGACAGAAATAAGAGATAACCCCAAACATTTAATTCTCAAGCTCCTCTAAAGCAGTAAGAAGCAGAACTGTGATACAATCCCTTGCATTCTTGAGAAACTCCATTAACTATTTTATTTCTCTTTTTAACTGGTCCAACCTATTTACTTATTTTCCCTGAAAACCATTCTGAAGCCCAGTTCCTGAAACCATAAGGATGAAGAATTTTTTAAAATGGATTATTTTTTTAAAAACTTAAAATATTCCTTTTACAAGTTTCACTACCTTACCAGAACAACGTATGTGGAAAATACTACAGTTCTTCAACAGAGCACTGAATATTTAGATGGTGATGTTTTTTGGCCCAAGTTAGTTGCTTTTGGTAACCCCAAACTTTTAAAATATCTTAGCAGTTAAGGAATTTTCAAATTATAAGAAACCTAAAATTTAGTGAAGTAGATGAAAAGCACTTTTAGGCTATTCTTATATTTGTGTACAGTATATTTTAAGTGTTATCTTTATATTTTTGAAAATTATAAACTTTGAGACCATGAGAATTCAATGCTGAGGGATACTTTGGTATGTTCTAGAAACATCTTATATGTCAAATAAATTATAACATGTTCTCAACTTACATTTAGCTTTTAATATGACTGGTAAAAGACAATAATACAGTAACAGAACACCCACCAATTTAGTTTATATGGCATCCTTGATTTGATGTCTAAATGCAGAATTCAGAGAAGTTACAGAACATCTAAGACCCCTGCCCAAGTTCTGAGGCTCACACCCAGACCCTTGCACAAGGCAGTAAGTGTTCTAGTGCTAAGCCACACCCCTAAGCCCACAAAGAGTATCTAATCCATTGCTTTTAGACCCTAAAAACTGGTTAGCAGGCAATGGAATGCTTCCACTACTAGTATTCTTTACAGGCCCTCAGCCTGCACGTCAGACGTCCACCCTCCCTTCAGTAAACCTATATGAGGAGCCCCCTCCATTACTATCCTCTACGGCACACTCATCTCACTGACCCTCACATCTCCAGTTCACGCCTTCAGGATTTTGTGAGCTGCACATTATATGCTCAGCAGTAAATTCAGAGTATGAAAAAGCATTAATTGACTATAAATTGTCTATTTTAAGTCAATTTACTGCAGGATATGTGGTACTTAGCCAAAGAAATTTACATTTCCAATAGGTTCACTAACAATATGATTTCATAGATGGCTATTTCATATATGGCTATTTCATATATGACTAACAATATGATTTCAATAGGCTGAATCTGAGACAGTCCATAATTCCTAGAAAAAGAACCTCATTCTATTATAACAGAAGGATTTGGTGATTCTATATTTTATATGCAGGCACATACCACTTTTCCCCAATTTATGGAAAATATACTAGTGTTGACCAAAATAGTCCTTTTATTGAAAAGCAATGAATATAGCTGCAGGCCAGGCATGGTGGTACACACCTGTAATCCCCGCTTGCAGGAGGCTCAGACAAGGGGATCCTGAGTTCAAGGCCAACCTAAGCTACACAGTGAGTTCCAGGCCAGCCTGGACTACATAGCGAGATGGTCTCAGAGGAAAAAAAAAAAAAAAACACCTGTAAAAATAAGAGGAAGATGATACTTTTACATTATTGTTTCTGTTATGTATTTATGCTTTGTGCTGGAATTTACTTCTTGTAACCATTCTTGCTTTATCTGGAATATTTTACACTGCATTTCTGTATTATTGACTATTAGTGTTTAATTCAGAAGAGCTTAAGAAACTGCTCATCTGAGACCAATGATACTTTCCCGGCTTTTCAGACCTCCTTCTGAACACTCATTTATGTACAATGCGGTGGTCTCATCCAGTTCTTGTCCACTCAGCCAGCAGTTCTCTTTGCACCTCTTCTGGTAGTTCATAGAACACTTGAGGATCGATGTCAGGTGGAAAACTAATTTTCCCCTCAGCAGAACCCTGCTCTCTGCTTTCTGGAAGTCCTTGAGGAGAGGCTGCTGGGGTCCGTTCATGGCTATCTGTAGTGTGCTTTTGGGAGAAAAGTTGCTCACTCTGCAAATTAGGAAATGAATGGGAAACGGGGTTTGCACTAGGGAAATGGAGGCCTTGAGAGTCTTGAAGTCCCCGACTCATCCTCAGTCCATTATCTACACCATGTGGACACCCTTTTGGGCTAGACAGGCAAGAGCTACTGCTACTCAGGCCTGACGTTCCCGCCTCACAGGGAGACACCGAGGTTAGCTGCTTGCAATTGGACAAATTATCTCTAGGATTTAAGGGACTATCCGGAATTTGTTTTGTAGAGAAGAAAGATAATACTCCTTTGGAAGCACGCAGTGGACAACTCAACTTTTCATTCACTTGAAATTTTTCTTTGCATTTTTCAGAAAGGATTTCTTCTTGAATATCTGCTGGAAGCTGCTTAAAGACTGCTTCGTCAACATCCTCAGGAAGGGAATAGTGTGAGGGTGCATTAACGCCTTTTTCTCTTGAAAAATTTGTACTGTCTAGTGAAGACACCTCCGTTCTTATACTTTCAATTTTCCCGATTCTTAGAAAATCACAGTTTGCTTCTTTGTCTTTGGAAAAGTCTTCCATATAAGCATCTTTCATTTTCTAGAACACAAAGATAACAGAAACATTCAGATATCTGATATTTTTAACTATCCCTGCTGCTGAAATGGGGCTGTAGCTATTATCTGACAAATACTTCAAAGCTACTCAGCACCTTCAATCCTTTGCAGCCCGTTCGGAACAACTAGAGGAGACCTACCAGCGACACTTCCACACAGACCTTTGCTCATCATTCCAGGAAGAGAGCTAAGTGTGCACTTAGAGACCTGGAAAGGATCGCAATAATCATGTATTTAAACATCCATTTCTGTAAATAGAAGAACAGTGGCCTAGGAAAAATAAGTGATTCACCTACAGGTTTGTCTTTATAAATACATGCACAGAGGGGCTGGGGATATAGCTCAGTGGAATAAGCGCTTGCCTAGCAAGCGCAGGGTCCTGAGTTCGATCCCCAGTACCACAAAATAAATAAATAAATACATACATACATACATACATACATACATGCACAGAGCATGAAGGCCTGATTTTCCAAAAATTACTGTTCTAAAGGTTTATTTAATAGAAAGGAAAATAATATTTCTATAAATCCAATGTTATTCTTCAGATATGTTTTTGTTTAAATACAATAAAAATTTAAAAATACTTTTAATTGTAATTTATATAATTTTTCTATAGTTTCTCACTTGAATTTCCTTCCCAGGTTGGTTTTTTTTTCCTGGTTTTATTTTTTACCAGTACGTGATTATAGTACAAAATGATTCCATTCCTTATGGGGAACTGGTACATGTACACAGCACATCTTTAACTCTTTTTTTCCTGCATCCCTTTTCCTCTCTCCTTCCCTCTATCTCTTTTTTGGTTTGTTTTTGAGACAGGGTCTTGCTATGTAGTGCTGGCTGGTCTTGAACTCATTTATGTAGCCCAGGTGGACCTTAAACTCGCTCAGATGCACCAGGCTCAGCCTCAGCCTCCCAAGGGCCAGTACTACCGGCCTGCGTGGCCACCACTCCCAGCAACTCCTCCTCGCTCTCTTGATCCCCTTCACATCTGAACCTTTCCCTACTTCCTATTATCTTTTACTTCACTCTTTTTTATATTTTGGGTTTCTCATGAGAAACCACGTGGTATTTAAGCTTGTCGATCTGATATATTTCACTTAACATTCTGGTCTCAAGGTTTATCTATTTCCTGCAAAGACCCAAACTGATCTCCATTATGTATAAATAGCACATTTTCTTTATCCAGTCATCTGCAGATGGACACAGTATCATCCAAGTGTATATACCAGCAAATACTGCTCAGTAAACTCTAATAATAACTCCAAGAACATAAAAGGAGTACCAAAGGCTCCAGCCATTAGATTTATTGAATACTGCGTTTCAGATACAGAAGGCACTTTCAATTATACCTAATGCCATTCCACTTTTGTTTCTATTTATCTCTAATGCCAATGTTAACCACAACCTGTAATTCTCGTTTTTCTCAGACAGGGTGTTGCTATGTAGTGCAGACTGGCCTTGAACTCATTTATGTAGCCTAGGCTGGCCTCGAAATCATGGTGATCCTCCCACCTCAGCCTCCCAAGTGCTGGGATTACAGGCATGCACCACCATACCAGGCTTTAATTTGCTTTATATGGATTAAGTAAAATACTTCAACTTTTAAATAAAAGGTAAATACTTTTAAAATAAGTACATTGAAATAAAAAAGAAAATACTTTAATTTTCATTTAATAAATACAATCAAAAGGTCAAAGAATAAAAGTAATTTGAAGAGAGCATTAATTCGCTATTTTCATAACACTATTCTGTTTTCCATATAAATTTAAGTGGAGATGAAAATACTATTAAAATTATACTGACTAAAAATATTTAAATTATGACTTAATCACAAGCATTACTAACTTGTATGAAAATGTTATTTACCTATTTATTTCTGCAGTACTATGGGAACCCAGAGGGTTGCTTCCGTCTCCATCCCCAGCCCTTTTCCAATTTGGAGATAGGGGCTCACCAAACTGCTCAGGCCAGCCTTGAACTTGCCAACTTGTGATCACCCCACCTCGATGTTCCAAGTACCTTAGATTATAGATATGCACTCCAGGAGAAGGTGAAAGAATAGTTTTTATAGTACCCTACATTTATTAAAATAGAGGTGCGCCTACAGAGGTGTTTTAATCATTTGAAAATATAACTGGCAAAAAAAGAAAATATAACTGGCTTCTGCCTATTTGCCACACTGTTACAATTGTAAAAGTAAATTCTACCAATGCTGCTGAGAATTTAATATAATTTTAAAATTTTAAAAATCTTAATAAAAAATTGTGGGAAAGATGCCAGTAGCTTATGTATAAACTGACAAAAAAATTTTACTTCTGATTTCCAGAACTACTATCATATTTATGAGATAACTCATCATCTTCCTATAGATAGATAAGGTAATGTGTTAACACTTCCAAAATAGGGATGCACCACAATGGTTTTCTCTGGTGAAAACCAGAGATTTGGATCTGGTGATCCTTATGTCTTCTTAGATCACTATCATATTTCCCCACAAATAAGACCTAACTGGGAAATAAGTCCTAGCATGAATTTTTAGAATGCTTGTAATATAAACCCTACCCAAAAGGAAGCCCTATCAGCCAGATGTAAGCATTTAATACATCCATTCCAACACATGAGGGACACATTGAATTATAAAATATTAATAATATATAATTAAATATAAATATTGACATTAACGCTTAAATGATAATACAAATTATAATTAAGTATCTGTAAATATCCAACCAGGTGACTTTGGACAACAGGTAGACGCCTATGCAAACAGGTGAACCTGGTGATCACAAAACGTACCTGCCAAATGACCAGAGTACAGACACACTGCACAAATCATACATGCACCTGATGACAGACGTGGTTGCATGTAATATGTTGTCGTTTTTTTTTTTGGGGGGTTTGTTTTGTTTTTTTTTTTTGCAGTACTGGGGATCAAACTCAGGACCTTGTACTTCTCAGGCAGGCACTTGTGCCACTGAGCTATATCCCCAGCCCCAAAGATGAACGTGTACTTAACCCATAACTTTTTTTTTTTTTTTTTTTGCGGTACTGGGGATCGAACTCAGGACCCTGCGCTTGCTAGGCAAGCGCTTATTCCACTGAGCTATATCCCCAGCCCCCTGGTTGCATGTAATATGAATCATCATAATTTAATCTGTTACTTGTGATAATGGACATGCTTAATGCATTCATGTGAAATAACAAGATGTTTCCTGAACTTTGGTGCCTGCAATTTTTCACTGCTTTTGTATGGACCACCTTTTTCTGTTTGCTTTGTTTTTTTGAGACAGAGTTTCACTAGTAGCTCAGGCTGGCGCTGAACTCACTACGTAGCCCAGGCTGGCCTCAAACTCGTGGCAATCTTCTTGCTTCAGCCTCCTGGGTGCTGGGATTATGGGCATGCACCACTGCACCTGGCTTGCACCTTCACTCCTTACTGTCGCCATTTTTGTTCCCACCCTTGTCTCACATATCTTCAGTTAACACTTGATTTAATGGAAACTTTGTGAAGCCTCACCTTCCAGAGGTTGTGATTTGGAAGAAGAATTCATGGGATAAAGTCACTGACAGCTGTGTTGCAAATATACTACAAGCAGGCTACATGGACAAGAACTGCTCATTAAAGGACAGCTCTATTACTGGACAGGAGAAATTAGGGCCAATGATTCTGTAAGACATGGAGTCTCAAGGAAAAAAAAAAAAATATATATATATATATACACACACACACACAAGATAGTTAAGATAGTTACACAGATAGTTTCTTAGTTCATTGAAAAGAAAAGTTTGTGCTAATATTGTTTGGATAAGAGATCATGCCTATACCTTGTACTCTGAATAACTACTATGAAGACAACAATATACAATATATTAATTATTGCAACGCTTACTAACCTGTTTTGAAATTATTTTTATCTTTGTCTCTTTAAAATAAAAAAAATCAGCAAAATAGAAATATAAAGAAATTGCCTCAACATAACAAAGAGCATTAGTGAAGGGCCACAGATATAGCTCAGTGGCACAGCACCTGCCTGGCAAGCTCAAGGTCCTGAGTTTGATTCCTGGTACCAAAAAAACCCCCAAAACACACACAATCCAAGATTATCAGTAAAAAACATACGGTTAACATCAGACTTCAGGGTAAAAATCTAAACATTTTCCCCTAAGACCGGGAGCAAGGCCATTTATTCAACAGGGTAATCTTCTGTTATGTCACTGCCTAATTAGTTCACATTTTTTTATTTGTATAAAAGATATTGTTTCTACAGTTATAAATAATTTTGTCCTTCAATTTTAAATAGTATATGTCTTAATTCATGTACTGTATGTAAAATAATTTTTCATATATTTTATTTTGCACCTTGTAAAACTGTTGAACTAAAAAAAAAAAAGATATTCAGGCTGGAATTCTGGGCTTGGAAAGTTATTACAACATTCCAGAAGAGAATCGTATGACTGTATTTGAGTAAATGTAGATTGTTGTACATACATAAATGCAGGTAGATTGCTGTCTACGAAAAAACAAGACAGCTCCTGAAAATAGACCATATTGTGTTTTTTTGAAGTAAAAATTAACATAAGATCCATCCTTATTTTTGTGGAAATATGGTATATATTCAAGGCCAGCAACTGTGATAAATACTAGCAAACAAGTAAATCAACCACACAATAGCACCCCAAAGAACCAATTTACCATTTAACCACACAATCCAGTGAGAGTGTACTTACAGAAGCATGCTTGCCAGAGTATGACGTTGTCGACAACGATGGTGTTAAATAATAATCCATAGGTCCTTTCTTAGCAATATTTAGTGCTTTAAGGTTGCAGAAGCACACACTGAGAAGGGTAAGATGGAATGGCAGCTTCACATTTACCATATTTCGAAAAAGTTTCATTAGTATATCGACCAATGGGGTCATCACATCACAATTTCCTATAGAAAATGTTTAAGAAGATAGTATCTGAACACATTGCATCATAATTAATATTAAGAGGTTAACACATATTTTTATTGCTTAAATTAAGAAATTACTACTCAGGAGGCTAAAAGAAGAAGATCATAAAATCAAGGCCAGGCTGGGTAACTTAGTGAGATCCCATCTCCAAGTAAAAAGGAAAAAGAGCTAGGATGTAGCTCAGTAGTCAAATGCTCCTGGGTTGGATCCTCAATACAAAAAAGAAAAAGAAGAAATTAAAACACACTGGGCATGGTGACACACGCTTATAACCCGACCCATCAGGAGACTGAGACAGGACCACCCCGAGCTCAAGTAGCCTGGGGTGTGCAGCAGGCTCATGGCCAGCTTAGACTATGCAGCAAGACCTTATCTCAAAATAAAACTGAAATAAGAGTAATTAAAATCCAAAATATAAACCATTGGGCGTACTGACATCGTTGCTAAATTTTCAATATATAATTACCATAGTTTTGTTCACTTTAAAGTTTGCAAACTGATCTTAGGAGAATCTTAGAATCTAGCTGCTTCACTGAATGTTTACTTTTATTATCCATTTAAAACTTCAAACAAAAAATTTTCTAGTGCAAGTTTCCAATAGTATAAAAATATTTAAATGGGAAAAAAACCCCACGTTATCATGTACAGGTACAAATTCTCTATGATGAATGTGATAATTATGTATATCTAAAATGTACCAATAAAACTGATTGAAAAAAATACATCCAAAACAGAAAGTATAAAACTACTGAACTGCTTGCTTACTCCACATGAACACTCTTTGTTCTTTACAAATACAACGTGTCAATTAAATCCTTAGCTAGTCCATACCTGTCCCCAACTTCTGAATTACATGGGCTGGAACAGGGCACTGCCGACTCTCACGACTATAGTACTTGGATGAAGACCGACGGATTGCTAATCTTACCGTGTGGGGCTTCCTTCCATCTTGGCATACTCTTTAAAAAAGGGTAAATAAGAAATTATAAAAAGTATTAGGGATTTTTAAAATGGCATAATACTTCATTTATTCAATGGTGTCAGACTGTGTAACATGCAGTAGATGATTAAATACTAAGCAATGAAAGTTCCAGAATATCCAAATAAATATCTCAAAAATCCACACGTTAAAGCTCTGAAATTGTAAATGTAAGGCTTACAGGCCTCACTCAGAGCTGGATACTGTCAGAATTAGAAAAGGAGTAAGATATAACAGCTGTTTCATGATCCAAATCTATAATGTAAGCAACATATTAAAATCAGCAGGACAGCTGGCAGAAGCAAGTAAATCAAAAATTACAAAAGAGAAGCTTTTACAAATTTATTTCAGGAAATGAGATTACAGAATGAAAACTTTTATTTGCTTCAAGAATGAAATTACTTTTACTAAAATAAAAGGCATTCCCCAAATAGATCTCGAAGAACCAGTAATATTAGAGCAATTATTATGAAGATCATACAAATGATCTTAGTTTTTGTGTTAAAAGTTTTAATAAGAAGAAAAATTTACTTAAAAAGTAGGAAATTTAATTACTAGAAATAGAGATATCATTAAAAGTAATACTTTGCTCTTTATTTGCATACCAATACATGTAAAAATCAAGAACACAAATAATACATACTGTTAAATATACTGAAAATGATGATTCTGAATTGAAAAACTGGATTGTTACCAAATAATATTTTTCTTACTGCTTTATCAGAAAACTTGATGGCTATTCAACTGAGATCATTAAATACCTATAAATATGTTACTAATTTAAATATCTTCCAGTTAAACTTGTTTTTTATGTAAGTATACCATTCAAAGAGTATGATATGCTAAAGAAGACACATTAGAAAAAGATTAAATCTAAGCAATTTAAACTAGTGTCTAGAGGACAGATTAACAATTATATGATCTTATCCTTACATCTTTCATAGCTATAAGAATTCACCATCATATACTGAAGAAAAAATTACAGAGACACATACATAATTATGTTTTTACTAGTAACTCAGAAGCAATTATATTTCAGTCGCTGAAAGAGGCCCCACAATGTGGAAAAAGAAGGCTGGCAAGCAGAGCTTGGACAAATGTCCAACACCTGGCATCTCACAGGCCCTAGAATCTGGTTTGATTCTTCACGTAAGAAAACCCTGTCAAACACACACTTCTTGTGGTTTCTCTAAGTGCAGAATGTTCCCAGTGGCCTGGCATTTCAAAGAATGGAGTCCTGTTTACCCGAAGCTGAGCAGATGACCCAGTTTCATTTGTGTGCTCCCCTGCCGAGCCTGAGTCATGTTGCTGCAGCTTCCACCGCACGCAGCCAGCAGTGATTACAACTCCAGACATGACACCACGCTATGTGTAACAGCACGCCGCCTGTGACAACTAAATTGTCAGAAATGTCACCTCATTAGTTCCCTGAGACTTAGAGTCAACCAAAACCCACTTTCTTAGGACACAGCTAGTCCTTCTAGAATTATTACAGCAGCACACCTACTTTACAGTGTTAGGCTTCTGATACCCCAATCTGAGAAGTTTATAGTAATGAAGAGAATCAAAGAAATGGGAGAAGAGATTAGTATTCTTCTATGAAGAAGTGAAAGATATTTGCTGAGGCACATCAGATCTGTACTTCAGTGGGTTATGCTGTTCATACATCCAGAATCATCACAGTAGCCTCTCCACGCCCGCTCAGACATCAGAAGCCCTGCGTACACTCGCAGTCACACACAGCCTCACTCAGCCACGCCTTCCTTTGATTCCTTTCTCTTTTATACAGACAGGCAAAGGAGATGAAAGGCTTCTTTCAGTTCCTCCATCATTGTGCTTTAGTAACTTCCTATCTCCTCAACCACCACGCATTTATATAACTGTTCCTACAGAAGGAGTTTTGGAATTCTGACAGTTATTTTTCTGTTTTTTCCTCCACTGAAAAGACAGTAACTATAAAATTAAGGGCAAAGGCTTTGCAACTGCCATCAAAAACGATTAAGACTTGCTTCTCACCTAGGGAGTTAAACATATCCAGGAACACTAGGAATATCCATAAGCACTCAGGTTTACTATAACTTAAGATCCACAGTATAACTACCATGTCACTAGAATTAGACTACTGGAAGTAGATGGATTGAATCAGTTAAAAACACGTATTGCAAGCAGCACATGGTTGCGCACACCTATAACCCCGGCACCCAAGAGACTGATGCAGGGAGATCACCATGACTTTAAAGTCAACCTGGGCTACACAGTGAGTTCAAAGCCAGTTCAAACTACACAGCAAGACATCTCAAAAAAAAAAAAAAAAGCACATATTACAATAGCATATAATACAGATAATAAATACCCTGTGATGAATACCATTATTGACAGCCTCCAGTTAATCGGTAAGATCCAAGTTGGAACACTCGGTGTTTTTCATATAATGCATGTAGAATGGAAGACTTGGAAAAATAGACTGACAATCACCTGTTTAAAAGGATAGCAAGTAGTTCTTCAATCTTCTTTTTAGCTTCAACTTCTGATGAACACTTTTTGAATGACTCTTCTTCGCTAAAAGACTACCAAAGAATTATAGACAAGAATTAATATCAACTGAAATAAACATACCCAATTAGCAGTGTACATGTCAGATAAATACTTAACACATTCTTTATTAACTTATCACTCATGCTTAGTTTGAACCATTCGGTTCACTTTTATAATGACTCTTTTTATCTATGAGTTACTGTGCTCCACAGAAAGTGCACTGGAAGTCAAGAAACTTACAGGGCTCTTGTCTTAATCCCAAACTTTACTGTATGACTACAGCCAGGATTTTAATCCCCAATAACACAAATATGATTTACCCTTGGGTAAATTATTTAGCCTTTGTGAGGCACACTATCCTCATCTTTAAAATAAAGAAAGAAAAAACAACAGTACTGCCTATCTCAAGTTGGTTGTAACAGGCTAAATAAACCACTTAGTGTCTATAACATAGGAAAAAAAATATTAACTGAGTGATTACACCTTTTCCTATCTGTTAAATCACTGAAACATTCAGAATACAAGGTTTTTAAAAGATGAAAATATTTTGCCACATATTTGCATTATAAGCTAATAAAACAGTTGTATTCAAAGTGGCTAACATTAGATTTACAAACATTAATATCCAAGTTTCAATTTAAGAATATTTATTAATTGTATAATAAATTAGCCTTCTCATAAGAAAGGGATCATTTACTAATTGAAAAGCAAACTAGAATAGTACAAACATGATAATAAACTAGAAAAGGCAACTGGGCTAATACGAACACTATTAGTCTTTATTTCAAATACTGTGACAACCAGTACGTAAGATAAATAGCATGGTCTTATACCTGAGGTGGTCCTGAGGGTATCACAGAAGAATTATCCTCTCCAAAACTGAGCTTCTGTATATGCTGAGCTACTGAAATTCCTAATTCCTTTTCTAATATTTTGGATGAAAAAGTTTGGAGATCATGCACACTGTAGATTCCCAGTGCTTCAAGACTTTTGGCAGTTTTATAGCCAATACCTAAACAAAACAAAAGTATAAAATGTTATGGTACCTTTACTCCTTAAAGTAAAGCCAATTAAAATGTTACAGACATCTTTTGTGTATGTTCTGAAGCTGCCGTTTTTCTTTATTTTAAACAGAAAAGAACCCACAAAATGTCAAAACAAAATAGGAGGGTAACAATGGTTAATACATTGCAAATTGTTATCTTTAAATTACTCAGAGTACAAGATATCGGCATTTAATTGTCCAAACAATATTAGCACAAACCTTTCTTTTTAATGAACTAAGAGAAATTAGTGGTATAACTATCTTTCATATTTATATTTTTTTCACTTTTTCCTTCTTTTATCTATTCCTATATCCAAGTTTCTCTTTTGAAGTTTCTTCCCATTTTACAGTACCCACTGTACATTATAGATCTTACTTACTCTTTCAGCTTCGAATACTAGTGAGACAATACAATGTTTACTCCCTGGTTTATTTCACTTATCAGTATGGTCTTGAGTTGCATCTATTTACCTATAGGCTCCAGTTTATCCTTCTTTATGGCTCAATAGTACTCCATTATATAAAAAGACACCTGTATCCATTCCTCAGTTGATGGGCATTTGGGTTGTTTCCAAGATTTAGCTATTACAAATTGTGCTGCCATAAACATAGGTGCATATATATCACTGCGGTATGATGTTTTTAGTTCTTCTGGAAAGATACCCAGAAGGGAACAGAGACAGGTCAAATAGAACCTCTAATTTTAGTTTTTTGAGGAATCTCCACACTGAATTCTACAGTTGAGCCATATCCTAAATTCCACACGTAATATAATATTTTGCTAAAATCATCTGGGTGTGCTAGCACACACCTGTAATCCAAACACTCAAGAAGCTGAAGCAGGAGGACTGTCCCAAGTTCAAGACCAACCTGGACTACACAGTGAGCTGAAAGCCAGCCTGGACTACAAAGCAAGACTCTATCTCACATAAAGAACAAAAACAAAAAAAGCTTTTTTGCTAAATCAACTCCATTGCAAATTGGGTTATTCCTATTCTATTGCAGCCCTGAGTGATAGTTGAAGCCTCTGCATGGAATAAAGTAAAATAAATTGACAGCCAGCCAATAAATTCTGCCTTGATAAAATGAAATTTTTATCACCTGTTATACACTACTGTGGAAGAACTCACGAATCATGATTATTAATGCAAACAAAAAGACTGTCACTATAGGAATTCATGTGTGTTTATAAGCTGTTTTCTATACATATCACCAAATCATATCTTGCAATATTTACTATACAACTAAGTTGTATTCTATACAACTCAGAATACAACTAAGAACAAGGAAACAAAAAATCTTCTTACTTATAAAACTCTTACTATGAAGTTCTTGCACTAAAAGTCGTTTTATTCATAGGAGAAACAAGACTACTTAATGCCTTTGTACTTCTTTCATTTATAAAATAGTAATTTTGTAACTATCAGGTTTTCTTGCACAGTAAATGTAGTAAACAGAGGAGACAGGTGAGGGGGTGGGGTAATTATTAAAGTGGACTGACTTGTTTTATAGTAGGAATATAGAAACAGTAGCAATAGCAATGAGGGAAAAAGTCAAATACCTATAAAAACACAGATGCAGTCACTCAAACTATAAAGCAAGTAAGAATGTTATTAGTATGACACTGTTCTTCAGAATGCAGGCCCAAAATTACAAATTATAATTATATAGTAATACCTCGGGTCACAAACACTTCTGTTTGCCAACAATTCAGTTCACAAACAAAAGCATTTAGCAAAATTTGGTTCCATTTGCAAACTTTGCATCAGGTGATAAACACAACCATAGGCATCTTCTCCACGCAAACATAAATGCAGCCATCTTCCCCCAAATCACAAAACAAATTAAGCTTGTAAACCAAGGTACCACTGTACTATATTGAGGACAGGAAGACAGTATATCGTAAATTTTAGAATCACACACAAACAGGGGTTAAGATGAGAAGTTATGACATCTAAAAGATTACATTTCAATTGTCTTACACATTCACTAATCTCATTCCCCAGGACTGCCACCATAATGAAATTCACCATGTTCACTATAGATGGTATATAACAACATAAGTATTTGATCTGTAAAGATACAAGTTTGCCCTATGACCTGAATAGGTCAGTGAACCCCTCAAGGAAATCTGTTCCCTCATCTTTTATAACTTTTATGATCAGAAATAGAAAAGCACTTTGATTTGGTTCCTTATACAGATTTGTTCCATGAAACTTTATGAGTTTGTTTTGTTTTCCTTTAAGTTTTCTCCAGGAGCCAAGTACAAGCTTCTAGGAATTATGTCGTACCTATAAATTTTAAGATTATAAAGAAATACAATAAAGCTAATACAAGCATGTAAAACCTATTTGTCTTACCAGGTATTTCCTTTACGTGGTTCAAACCAAGAATGAGATCTTGACAACTTTCAGGTAGCAGGACTGTTTGCTGATTTGGTTTAAAGACACCAGAAACTAATTTTGCCAATAGTTTATTAGAAGCAATTCCAGCACAGCCAGTGAGTCCCAACTGAGTATACATGGCTTCCCGCATCTCTGCTGCAATCTGGGATCCAATAAGTAGTCTGACGTGTACGGCATCATTCAAGTTTACAGCTATAAAAAGTGTTGTTAAAAGTCACACAAAATTATTGTAGTTTTCTTTGGTACAAAAACTTTTAAAAGGTACAGGGCTCAGTCTATACCCAAACCCTCCTACCCCTGCTACCACTACTCTGCTACCCATTTGACTTATTTCTTTAGTTTTTCATAGGAATACTGTAAACAAATACCACAAGTGAATTCCAATGCCCTGTGATAACAAATATATACTAGGAATGCTTCAACACATTATGAAAACGGATCTGTTAAAAAGTTCCTACCAGCATTAATACCTAAATTTTACTCAGTAGCTTTATGTGCTGCTAAAAAATTTCTGACCTTGTATTATAACTTTAAGAAAACATTCCTGAAAAGTGTAGGGAAACTGCATAAAAGCAAATTTTCTAAGGTGTGAAATATTGAAGTTATATATCCTTATTCTTGGCATTCATGCTAGAAGGATTCAGGGAAGAAGTGTCATGATTTCTGCAATGCACTTTAAATGGCTCATCAATCAACCAATCTTTCCACAAGAAGAACAAGCTAATCATGGAAAAATGATATTTGGTATACCTACGAGAAAAGATGCAATGGGTATTCACTGGATGTTTCTATCAACTTTTCTATAGGTTTGAAACAGCACTTTCTAATCTTGCATTAAAAATCAATAAATAATTAGACATTTCCTCTTCGGGATATGAAATCTAGCTCTGTACAGTGATGTCCCAATCAATAAAATCTGAGCTTGCTTTAAAAAGTATACAGAAATATGTTTTGAATCTTCTTGCAACTTAGTGCTTTGACAAAAAAGCACAGGTATAAAGGACACATGAAAAGCCTTGTATCTCCTAAAAACTGGAGCTCTACTCCTTTTCTTCTGTGGAAAACTGTACTTGAGACTGATGACCAGCCTCAAAGTAGATGACCAGCCCTCAAAGTGTAAGAGGAGCACATGCTGAGACCTAGCACCAAAAGTCAGGCAATTCTTACACAAAAGTCACCAACAGTCAAAACATGTCTGCAAATCCAATTACAATTTTCACCGGCACTTACTTATTTTCAATGCAAACATCCCCGGAAACATTATCAGTCATTCATATCTTAATAATGGAATGAAGATGAACGATGCTGCTTTCTCACTAATAGTAAGGATTATCTGAATGATTAAGTAGGAGCTTGGACAATATGGCTCTTGGAATGGTACAGTGAACTCACTAAACATTAAGAAATAAGTGTACTTTTAGCCATTAAGCAGAATGAATAAAAACTCACTCACACTTATTACAATAAACATGGCCTGACACCGTCACAACACCAAGTTCATCACTTTGTAGCTGCTGGAGTCGTTTCTCAACCATTTCTGTTAGATCCACAAAATTTTCATCAAATCCGAGTCTTTCCACAAGTGGAGTAAACTCTCCCAACAACTCTAGATTGAAACAATATTACAATACTAATGTAATTGAAGTTATAACTAGAGTAGATCATGTGCTTAAGACACATTACATATATCTTTAAAGATTTATACATACACTTATACAGTATCTTTAATGAGCCTTAATATATTAATTATTTATGCTAATAACACCCTCAGTTAATCAAAAATTTTTTTCCTATAGAACATTTTGAGTAGAGGCAATATTTTCCAATGAAATAAGTCCAAAAAATGACATTCCCAGGGCAATTACTAATGGCAATATATTTAGCTCAATCTTCTATACTTACAATTTCTGTACCTCTAGTACATTAATCAGTGCTTAGAGTTAATTATAATCTTGAAGCAGTGTGTCAAATAAATTACAGTCTGCTTAGTTAAGTGAAAAGTAATAATATATTTTAGCTATATTTATGACAAGAGTTTAAAATAGGCAAAACAAAACAACTGTTAAATGTTCTACTTATTGCATCAAACAAGTCACTTAAATTCCAAAAAATACTGTAACACAGGATTTTGATTAGCCACTCCCCAAAGTATTTCTTAAAAGCAGAATGGCAAAGATGAGTCACAACTTACCGATATTCAAACACCCAGCATCTAGTATAATAACAAAACTTTAAGTCAAATGTTAAATAAACTGAACTTCACCAATATTAAGAATAAATTTAAAAGGACTACCAATTCTTACCTATTAAAATTAATAGCAACTTTGAAACCACTTAGAAGAATTTCTCACCTTTGTCTAAATCATCTTTTATTGATATCAGCTGAAATATAGCAGAAATGACAGAAATATAGCAGTTCCTTGGGATCCACAGGAGTTCCAGGACTCTCACTGATCCCCAAACCAACACACTCAAGTCTCTTATATAAAATGATATAATATTTGCATATATCCTAACCATATCTTCCTATGTATTGTAAATCACCTCTACTTACAAAATCCCATACAATGCAAATAGTTACTGTACTGTCCAGGGAATACTGTATTATCATACTGTATTATCCATAGCATAACAAGAAATAGTCTGCATAAGTCTAGTACTGAAAAAAAATTTTTATAGTTTCAATTCACAGTTGGTTGAATCCACAGGAACAGAGCCCATGGACTTAGTGAGCTAAGTGTACCTCGGAGCACATAAAAATGCACAGGGGCTTAAGGCACTATAATCCGAAGGCTCAGTAATAAAAGGACTACGTCATTCCACACAGATCTTTTTTTACAAGAATACTAAAAACACCTATATGTATTATTGATGCCGACACTGACAATAGGAAAACAATAAAGATAACAATGTGACCTGGTAAACACCAAGAGTAACTTCTGCTCTACTTAAGAGATCCATTATTTCCCTTGAGGACAGACTGACCATATATTTGATTATAAAGAATTCCACACATTTTTTAAAAATACATACCTAATATCTAAAAATAACATCTAGAAAAATTTATCAAAAGAATATTACACACAAAAAAAAACAAGTTTGCCGGGCGTGGTGGCGCACACCTATAATCCCAGCACTTGGGAGGCTGAGGCAGGAGGATCATTGCAAGTTTGAGACCAGCCTGGGCTACAAAGTGAGCTCAAGGTCAGCCTGAACTGCATAGTGAGATCCTGTTTCAAAAAAACAAAAAAAAAAAAAAAAAAAAGAAAAAAGAAAAGAAAAGAAAAGAAGTGTTTTAAAATTTCAGGACATAAATTATTTCATTCCTCTTAAGATTATAGGGGACTCAGTCACTCTCTTCAAAGAACTACTGCATTTATTGACTTTGCATAAGTCCATTAAAATATTGATAGACACAGCAAATATTGAGAGCGAAGCTTGCTTTCATACACTTCTCAATATCAGGCAGATAACATCTGACTAAAAATATACTCCATGACATAACACAAGGACATCCCCTCTAACTGATGTCCTCATCACTGCCACACTAGCACTGCCTCTGAAAGACAGGGTTTCAGAGGAAAAGGTAAATATAGAACCATGTATAAAGCTGGTGATCATCAAATATTAATTATACTGTTCTATTACTAGGTCACATGGATAAAATACTTCACTATTCCACTCCTGAATCTAAAGACAACTTTTGCCAATTACGGACCATGCTAAAATAATTCTGAACTGGTATCTTTAAGTACCAGTTTATTTCTATTTAATGATTTTCCAGCAGTGGTATCAGTTGGTTCAGTACCTCTGGAGCACCTGACATTGAACAGGGAGCTTCGCACACGCTAGGTAAGAACTCTCCCATGAAGCTCTCCCGTTAGCCTTTACTGTTCATTTCAACGTGGTTTCTGATTACTCTTTTAAAAGGCTGTGGCACTTTATATTTCATTTTCTCTCATGCTCTGTGGTAGGTATCACAAATATAAAGTGATATCTTAGCAATTCAAATTTCCTTCATCAATGAATTAGAGCATTGTTTTTCATTGCAGTTGGTGCATACTGGGTTTGCACACCTTTGTCTACTGCTAATTTATATTCTTTGTCTACTTTTATTTTGTTTCTTAAGTTCTAAGAGTTGTCTGTATATTATATGTATTCAACCCTTTTCATATGAAAATGGATACAGTTAATAAAAGAAAAACAAGCAAAGCTAATAATAAAGATAATACAGCCACATAGTTGTGTGGTGACACATGCCTGCAATCCCATCTACCCTAAAGGCTGAGACAGGAGAATCTCAAACTTGAAGCCAGCCTGGGTAATTTAGGGAGACCTTGTTTCAAAACTAGAATAAAAAAGGTCTGGGGATGTAGAGCAGTAGGAAAATATTTGCTTAGCATGCAAAACAAAAACAAAAACAAAACTCTCATAGGTTAAACGCCTCCTATACTGGGAAAAAAAAAAAAAGATAATACAAAGCAGACCTTAAACATTTTTAAACTATACACTGGCAATATACCAATGCATTTTCGTTTTTCCTCTAAACTCAAATTTCAGCTTTTAATTATGCTAAAGAAACATTACTGAAGGCTCTCCCAACTATCATTAGTGCTCTAGAACACTGTATTTCTTTACAATATTTAAATTTGAAATCTTAGGGCTGGGGATATACTCAGTGGCACAAATACCTGTCTACCAAGTGCAAGGCCCTAGTTTGATTCCCACTATCAAAAAAAACCACAAGTATTTGTCTTCCTTTACCAAATATCTTCCCATTTTCTAACTCTGAAACTTTGATTTACATACTTTGTTACTTGTTTTTGAGGTAGGATCTCACTATGTAATTCAGGCTGGCCTTGAATTCACTATGTAGACCAAGGATGGCCTTAAACTGGCAATGATCCCTCCTGCCTCAGCCTCCAAGTGCTGGGTGTGCCATCATGTGTGGCTTTTGTTATTTATATGAACACCAGTCACAGCAAAATTCAAATTACTTCCAACTATCCATTTTTTTGTCAACATTATTTGTAACACAGAAAGTCACTACCTTATATAATTTTACAGTAGACAGGACCTCAAAGAAAAAGATTAAAAGAGAAAGGAACTTCACGCCATTTACAATGCACATAATGCATAGTATATAGGGGTCCTGTATTAAAATTAATGCTAAAGTACATATTGCCTATAATTTGTACCTGTAACCTTATAGGACATCTCTCTATAACGAGTCAAGTCTTCTCCATTAACTAATATCAACTGTGGACACTTTTCTTTTGCATCTCTCACTTTCATACATTTCTTAACTCCAAGTTTTCTGGCTTCATAATTGCAAGTAATCACAAAAGATTTCTGTTGAACACCTACAAAAAAGTAAACACTCCATGTGAGTATCACACAGAATTGAAGAAACACTTTAAAATATGATTTACCCATTCCACTGAAGTGCGTAAGTTGCATGCAATGTGTTTTGATAAAAATAAAAAGATGCCTTAAACACAGCCTGTTCATCAAGGCTCTCTGAAGAGGAAACATTAGGTTCCTGAGCTATCTCCTATGAATTATAAGGTAGTAAAAAGTTCTTTTCCCATGTCCACCCTACCTTTTCCTCCCCCTCTGGTACTAGAGATGGAACCCGGATGTGCTCTGCTACTGAGTCACAATCCCAGCCCTCTTTTGGGGAGACAGTCTGACTAAATTGCCAAACTGAGACTCAACTTGCAATCTTTCTGCCTTACTTTCCCTCAGGACTGGGATTATAAACAGACACTACTGCACTCAGCTTCCCATACCCTACTTTTAATCTCTGGTTGTTTTGTCTACTTGGGGAAAAAGTTTGTTATTAAGTCAAGGACACTGAATAACAGTAGGAATTACATATTAGAATGTAAGTCTGTTATCCTTACCCAATAGACAAACTGTGCATGTCTCTCAAGTTTAATAAAGATTATCACAAATCAGTACTTTATATGGATTTGCTAGAAATCAAATCATTCTAGGATTTTTTTCCAGACAACACAAAATCCCACTAATTTATATTGCCATGTAATCAGTTTAAAATAACTGAATTAAGAACTGGTTGTTGCACAAGAAAATATATTTACAGTATCTTCTGAGTGAGCTGCCAGTAAATAAAAGCAATGTTCTGCTGCAAGGGCCAAGTTACAGCAATTGTTAGACTTCTCCCCCAATAAATATCCTAATTACTGAACTGTTCTTTACAATAATCTCCAAATGATTTGACAGCGAAGGCAGCATTATGAGCCCGCTATCAGAAATGATTATATTATGATCACCCAGACTGCACAAAAATTCTAATTTATTGGCAACTTAAGATATTTAAAATTAATGTTTTTTTACAAGCTGACAAATTGATGCCACTATAAAAATTGTTCATCTAAAATATATGCAACATGTAAACATATAAAAGGTTACATCCATTCCTGTTATAATTTGTTTTTTTTTTAAGTTTTGTGGCCCAAGATGGCCTTGCCCAGGCTGGCCTCAAACCCATGGCAAGTCTCCTGCCTTAGCTCCCAGGTGCTGGGATTACAGGCATGTACCACCTCACCTGGCTTGTTTTTAACTTTTTTCTAATTAATTTTATGGGTACATTTTAGGCATATAGTAACAATCATCATAGGAAATTGTTCTTAAGCCTTTAATATAAAATAGAAAAAAATTAATTTCTTTATATCAGATTATACTCAAAACTATAACCACTGTCAAAGGTAATAGTTTAATCATCATTGAAATATATAAAAATCAGACTGGTAAAATCTTCCATAAAGTCTTTTAATATAGAATTTTTTGGGTGGGTTTTTTTTTTTTTTTTGGTACTAGGAATTAAACTCAAGACCTTGCTCTTGCCAGGCAGGCATTATGCTGCTGAGCTACATCCCCTGCCCTTAATACAGAATTGCACTATAAGGATTCCCTACTGTAAATCACAGCCTGAGTTGGTCATATATTTGTAGGGTATAAATGAAAGACTACCTAGTTTTCTCCGAGAAATTCTCAGCATTCAAATCCTTCACTTGATGATAATCACGTATTTGTACTTCTTAATCACATAATTTAATAACCATTATCTACAGAGCATCTTGTGCTACATTGCTACTACAATTAGAAGTGTCTTTAGGAGCTGGGATATAGCTCAGCAGCACAGCACCCGCCTGGTAAGTGCAAGGTCCTGAGTTTGATTCCTGGTTTTAGAAAAATGTCTTTAGGAGAAAAAATTAGGTCTTTTAATCCTAAACCCTTGATATCCTCAGTAAAGTTTAAAGATCCTAGCCTTACTTTGTTATGCCAAAAACTAGTCACTCCTTTGTTCATAAATCATTAAGGAAGCTAGAAAGGCACAGAAAGGTAAAAAAAAAAAAAAAAAAATTGTTCTTTACACTAATACTAAAATATCCTGACATGCATGAAAGAAAACCTTACTTTCCAATGCAAATTATAAAAATATAAAAATGTTAAAACATGAAAAATATCAATATGTAAATCCTCAATATAAATTTTCTTATTTAAAAATTTGCTTGTGCTGTCCTGGAAATTTTGCTGTTAATATTTAGAGTTCTGTTTAAAATCCAACTATTTTGTTAGATATTACCATTCACGAATTAAGTTTAAAAAAGAAAGAACAGATGAAAATTTCCACTAAAATGCAATAAAAATAACAAGGTTGTTTTTGACATATTGTTTGTAAAATTTTAAACTCTGAAAAAGAAATCTGCCTAGCAAACTTAATGTTTAACACAGTTTATTTTGCTATTTATTAATTCAGTTAGCTATACAGTATTAGTCTTAGAGTTATCATTTAGTGAGGCTTACAAAGTTTATACTTGATCATGAAGCAATTACCTATAAAGAACGTTAACAGCTTCCAAAAGCTTTCTTAACATGCTTAATAAATCAAAATACTGTACAGTATACTGACAGTAGCTAATTCTATCATTACACAACAAAAATATCAATGTCAAGAATTACCTAAAGGTTTGTTCTTTAATTCCGGATTTGAGATCATTTCTACTTGTGCATAAAAGCAATCTAGATCCACATGTACTATGACTCTGGATGAAATGTTTCGTGTCGGCACCGCTTGATCAGGAACTGCTGTGCGTTATACAAGGAAATACAAACACATATTCAGACAGCTTCCCATCTCTGAGCAGCTGACAGTTCTTTACATTTTGTCTGGGAAGGAATCCACAGCTGTTTCAACTTTTTTCCCTGGATTCTTCTGTCAAAGCATTAAAAAAAAAAAAAAAAAAAAACTAATCCTGCAGTAGGGCTTTCAAGCCTGTTTACTTAGCATCGCTTTGCACACTATTTTTCTTAGAATAGTAACTTGAGGGTGGAACGATCTTGATCAGTAATGGATGCTACGACTGAAAAGTATGTGCTGTTACAGAAACGACAGGAGGTAGATAAGTGGAAACAATGTTGATTCCCACCCAACTTGAAAATTATCCTCAGTGGCCTGTCCCCAAAAAGCAACCCTTGAGTGAGTGAAATATACTTAGCTCCACATGAAAGCACACTGTTTTACTGCTAAAGCCTCACGGCTTAGAACAGAACTTGGAATACAACAGACCACAACACACCACCAATGAACATTAAATTGAAAAACTGAATAAGAACAGTATTCTGAGATTTTAAAATCTAGGGACTGGGGCATAGTTCAGTTGACAGAGCACAAGCTTAACTTGCGGGAGATTCTGAGTTCAAGCCCCAGCACCAATAAATACGTAACTTGGGGAAAAAAAAAAAAAAAAAAAAACTAGCTTATGCCGTGAGTAGAGATGGTGTCAGAGGTGAATGCGGGGCTGGGGATATAGCTCAGTGGAATAAGTGCCTGCCTAGCTAAGCGCAGGGTCCTGAGTTCGATCCCCAGTACCGCCAAAAAAAAAAAAAAAGAGGTGAATCGATCCCCAGTACCGCAAGGGAGCAAAATGCAAAGTGATATTAGTGTGGTTCTTGCAAGAAACAGAAAATCTAGCAACCAATGTTAACTTCTTAGCTTCGTGCGACGTTCTGAGCCATGTCTTCCCACCCGGCTCTGTCTAGGAAGAGGAGCCACAAAGTCCTCAGCTTCTGCACCCCTCACCGGGCTGCTTCTGGGATTCCCGCCCTCTCCCTGGGGTGCAGGTGCACCCTCGATACGCATTTGCAGGGCTGAAGGGCCCTCCCTACTCTTACAGGGTGACTCCACGCTCGCAAGGTGCTAGCAGCTAACACCTAACAGAGCCGAGAAAACGAAAGGAACCGAGAGGGGGTGGGGAGAACGGTCGCGTCTCAACGGCCGCCGCCCCGGGCACCCGCCAGCCCCACCTCGCCCCGCCCCAACCCCCTCAGTCACACCGGGGAGAAAGCCGGGTTCTCGAGGCCCGAGCGCACCCTGCGAGCCGCTAGCCGCCCCCGCGTCCGCCGGCTCCATAGCAAGATCCTCATCCTAATCCTCTTCCTCGTCGCGGCCACCTTCCTCCTCCGGCCCCGCCCCCGGCCTCTCCCTGCTGCCGCGGCCAACAGCGGCTCGCCTTCCCGTCGCTTCCGCTCGGTCTCCAGGGAAACCGCGGCCCCACAGCCCCCAAAGGCCCGGGTCCTCACGCCTGCGCAGCAGCGGCTGACCGGCCAGGGCCCGAAGTGACGCGTGCGCCGAGAGTCGCGCAGCCGCACGTGCTGGAGCTCGCTGCGGAGCCGTCGAGGCCGGAAGTGAGGCCGTGAGACACCAGACAGCTCACTTTTTTTCCTTAAGGGCTGTAGTGTTAGGCCTGTGAGTCAAATTTTAATTTTGTATCTTTGCTTTGTTCATCTGATCAACTGTTAACGAAATTGCCAATCCCTCGACCTAGCCATTTGTGGGGGCGGGGAGTGGGGCGGGGCGGAAATTGGGTAAAAGGCAAGGCAGCTTGTACACGAGCGTGATCAGCAAGCGAGTTAAGGTTTGGGGTGCTGTATTTTCTTTTACTTAGAGGCAGTGATACACTGAACCTGAATGTTTAACATCAGAACTGACTAGGACTTTGATTCTGAGCTTTGGAGGGGAGGAGGTCAGATTAAATTCCTAATCCAGACCCAGCATCTTGCTCTGTGACTTCGGGCCGGTTGTATAATTTCTCTGACATTCAGTTGCTCCACCTCTTTTTAAAAATTCTTTTGAAAAAAGGAAGATGGTAAGTAGATGGTAAGTAGTTCCCTTTAGGCTGAGCGTCCTCTAGGTGCTCACAGAGGCCGAGCTCGAGCTCGGTGGCTTGGAACTTGTGGTCAGACATGCTGAGGTCTGAGCCTTTCTTCTAGACGGAGCTGCCCCTGGGCCTTCACTGGTCCCCCAGCCTCCAGGCGTGTTCCAAGCCTGACCCTCTATTGGACTAGTGAGAGAGCTGACAGTGTTTTGCTCTGCGCCTACAACACGCATCCAGCTGCGTGTTTGCGTGTTCGCTCGGGCTGGAGAGCTCCCTAGCTGCAGCCTTCCCTCTCTGAGCCTCTGGGGCCTAGGACCAGTTGTTCCTGTGTTCAAGTGGATGCTTCCAAGGCAGGCCCTCGACCCTAACCTTTGCTGGGTTTCTTATTTCAACTAGTATGACTTGGACATATGCAAAGCTGTGGCCATGCTGTGAAAGCTCTGACCTTTTTGACTTAATACCTTAAGGGTCGATTCTTTATCTTTTTGCCTGTTCTGTCGTGCCATTCAGCTCACAAGAAGGAAGATTTTTTTTGTGTGTGCGGTAGAGCAGCTCAAACTCAGGACCTTGCACTTGCCAGGAGGGCGCTTATGCCACTGATCTCTATCCCCAGCCCTAATAAGGAAGAAATAACAGACAAGTCCATTGGTGAACAAACTGCCTTATCACATAGCGATTTTCAGCATGTAATTTGGAGGAAAATTTGAGAGGAATTGTATCAAAAGAAACATTGAGACCAAGTTTTATATTTGGGTGAGTTCATGGAGCTGTCTCCTGGCTCACAAGACTCAGTATAATTAAACGTTACATACGAACTTTGCCTTTCAGTGGTAAAGCTCTTGGAGAATTCAGCTTTAATTACCACTAATACATGATCATACATGTCTTTTTCTGAGGAATAATGGACAAAGGAAATGCTATTAATTAGTAAAGATTTTGCAGAAAATCATTAATATGGGGAACTTCCCTATCTGTCCAGTTGGTACAGGCCAATAATTATTATATATCCTAAAGGAACTGTAAAATAGGAGATGATGATGGCTCACGTTACAGGTTTCTAAATCCTAGGAAGGAAATCTTGGAGAGCTTTTGAATTGTTTAGGGGAGCAATCTCTCTTGTAGATGTATCAAAATATTACACTCCACACATGCACAAGTCGCAAATGTGTTTTACTTGTCCTAAAATAATCTGTCTTACAAATACAAACTGGTAAGAAATTGTTTTCCCACTGTGGGAACTGCTAAGGAAAAGACACATTTTTATAAGAAGAAACTTTTTAACTAATAGGTTGTATAACAAAAAATATATTTTACCTTTTAAAACATTATCTCACCTTGAAAGTAAGTCAATGGATAAAAATTAACATTGGCTTTCATATCCCAGTGTATGTAGAGCAAGGCACTTGGAGACACTCGACGAGTGTTCCCCTTCGGTTAGGGTGCAAATGGTGGCTGCGTGTGCTCATGTTTGTGCGTGTGTTTCTTTCAGTAGAGGAAATTTGTCTTGACTTTGATTGCATAAAACGTCATTATGTGGAAAGATGGGATGTTGCAGGTCAAGAGCTAAAATTAATCCTGAGCTCTCCTAAGCCCTTTAGGACAATAGCCGTTTACTTTTAACCTTTATTGTGTCTGACCTCACATTCTAATGATTATTAGGTCGACCTCTCCAAATGTAGCCAGACTACCTCTGTTGCCCCCAACAAGCTGTTTGGTGGTACTGGAGATTGAACCCAGGAAAATGAACCCAGGGCCTCATGTATGCTGAGTCTGCAATGTACCACTAAGTTATGTTCCTGACCATTTTATTTTATTTTTATTTTTAATTATTATTTTTTTAATTTTCTGGAGACAAAAAGTCTTGCTAAATTTCCAAGTCGAGCTTTAAACTTGCAAGTCTCCAGCCTTAGCCTCCGGAGAAGCTGGGAGTACGAGTATAAACCACCACACCCAGTTGCATTTGTTGAATGTATTGATTTATGACTTTCTTTGTTCTTTGGCTGTCAAAGTTTAAGTAACCATTTTGACTTTGGAGCTTGTCATTCATGGTATCTTGAATCCATGTTCCTGGAACATGGTCACTCATATTTGGTTCAAACAATTTTATTTCTTTTAAAGTAGAGTTTTTATTTATGTCGACAATTTATGTATGTGTGTTTGTTAACATATATCCGTAACATTCAAACATATTTTTACAATTCTGTTTTTTAATCAAATATCCATAAAGGAGGGACGCCAAGCAGAGCTGGGGCTTGTGCGGTTTGGAGCCCACATCTTCCTCTTTGCTTATTTCTTACACATTTGCAGTAGCTCCCAAAAAGTCTGCACGGGCTCTAATTCACCCGTTGAAGACCACCTGCTTTTGTGAATGCTGTTTGGGAAGTGTACGCGGAGAGGTTTTGATTTGAGTGCCTGTTTGGCCAGGGAGTGCCTCTGGGGCTGTAAATCCAGGATCCAATGACTTTTAACTAAGCGATTTCTTTCTTTCTCTCCTCCCCCTTTTGCCTTTTCTCTTTCTTTCCCCCCTCCCCCTCCTTTGTTTCTTGTTCTCCTTTCCTCCTTCTTTCCTTATCTCTTCATTCTCTCCTTCGCTCCTTTTCTTTCCTTTCTACTCCCAGACCGAGAGTGATGCAAACCACTGACCTACCCTGCCAAGTAAAGCCGGTCCCTTTAGAAGAGTCATAGGCTTACCAGCATTCAATATGTTGCTTTAGTAAAAGTGAGCCCACAGTAACAATACCACACACATAATCATGCTCTCTTTAGTAGATTGCATTTATTTCCCTGTCAGTGTCAGATTCGAAGAATGGCTTATGATTCACCGAAAGGAGAGAAAATTGGACCCGTGGGAACCACAGCAGAGTGAGCGGGGTTGGTTTTATGAGTGTGTGGCCTAGGCCCCACACTTAGCGACCCCATACTCTTTAATATTCTACTATTGTCTTGGTTTTGAATGAGAGGCCTCATATGTTTAATCTATACTGAATCCCACAAATTATTTAGCCAGTACTGGGGCCATGGAAGGAAAGTGACGTAGAAAATGACACACAAAACACTTGTATGAGCCGGGCATGGTAGCACACACACCAGCACTTAGGAGGCCGAGGCAGGAGCATTGCCAAGAGCTCAAGCACAGCCCAGACTACTACACAGTGAGACTTTGCCTCAAAAAAAAAAAAACCTGTATGTTGGGCACAGGGCTAGGAGTTTGAAATAGATCATTCATTCAGTATAGCTAGAAAGAATAAGTATCATTATTCTCATTTTACCAAAGATGAAACCAGCTTGGAGAAACTAACTTGCTTACTTGAGATTATGAATCTAGTAATGGCAAATCCACTTTTTAGAGTTTTTGACAAAGAAAAATTCATTGATAAAATTTCTCCCCAACTCCCTCTGTCCATTTTCCTCTGTGCTTCAAATACTGGATGACTTGGAAAAGAATAAACAACCCTTAAATATATCAGGGCACATAAAAATAAAATTTATATGCGCTAAAGTGTATTGGTTTATTATGAAACATTTTAGAAAGAGGTTTCTTTATAATTCTATAAATCCCTCCCCTGGTTTTAATTAATAGGCACCAATCCAGGATAATTTCAGAATAGGTATCTTGAATTTGAATCATAATTACATATTTAAGTATCAAATGAGAACAGTTGTAAAGCAGAATAAATTAAATAAAATCATGGTTTATGCAATATTTATAGGGACTCACTGATACTGATGGGGACAGCCAGGTGTGGTCATGCTCATTTGTTATCCTGTCTACTTGGACGGGGAAGCAGGAGGATCTTTGAGCCCAAAAGTTGAAGGCCAGCTTAGGCAACATAGCAAGACCACATCTCAAAATGGAGAGAAAGAGAAAGAAGAAAGAAAATGAAAAGGAAGGAAGGAGGGAAAGAAAGTGTCTATAGACGTTATTTTAGGATATCAAAAGTCAAGCCATTAGGAACTTAAGAACTTGTCTGTTTGAGACAGTTTCACTATGTAGTCCAAGCTGGCATCAAATTCTCACTCCTCCTCACATAGGGATGGGCCACCAAGCCAGACTTACAAATTTAAGGACATTAAAAGTTAAAATCCAGGCAAGACAACTCATTTTCAGTGAAGGATGGGAACAAGCACCAATGACTTTCTTCCTAGGCAAATTAGCATGTATGGTTGAGAAACCCAGGCAGTAATCTCAGTGCTTGGACCTGGAGCATGTGAGGCCATTTGTAGGCATCTATATTCCATGTTAACAGGTCAATAACCAGCTAGAGGGTGACCTTGGTGTTAGGAGAACAGTTTGAATTGGCAAAGAGGTGCAGAAGGCCCAGTTTTATAAAATCCTTGGTCGAGTTCAGTGCTTCTCATTCCAGGGTGATTTTTGTTTCCAAGGGATGGTTGGTAGTGTCTAGAGACATTTTTAGTGATCACTTCTGGGGTGGAGGTGGGGAGCTCTGTGCTACTGCATCTAGGGATGACCAGAGATGTTATACAACGTTCTATAACAATAGGACAGTCCCTCAAAACAAATTATGCAGCCCAAAGTGTCAAGTGGGCCAGGGTCGGGGCCCTAGTAGTGAGTGTCTACCATCTTTAGTGATGGTCTACCATCTTGCCCTCTACTATCCTCTTTAAATGAGCCACTGGATATATAATTAATTGGCCTTCAGTTATATGCTTTTAAATTATAAGTAGGACTTTCTTTTTCATTTGGTATTGTTATAAACAGGACCTTTTTTTTGGTACCAGGAACCAAACTCAGGGCTTTGCATTTGCCAGGCAGGTGATTATGCCACTGAGGTATAGCCCTGGCCATAAATGGGACACTTTTAGAGAAAGAAGGATATAAGGAGGGAATCCAGTATTATTTAGCTGTGTTCACTCTGGGAATTTACATTCTTTGGCTAAAAACAAATTTGGAAGGGCATGGCTAGAAAAAATATTTAAGAAAAATGCCCACTCTTTTATAAACCTTATGAGTTGCCCCTAGGGTGAAAGCCCAGTGAGTCAGAAATAATTTAAAAGCCTAAGAAGCCAAAGCACGGAAAGTGTTAGGATGGCTGGAAGCGAGCTATAATCACGCTACCCTGGCAGTTGTACAATGTGTATGTTCCACAGGATTTACTTAATAGTTTTCACACAAAGGTCTTCAACTTTTGGAATAAAAATTTCAATTGTCATTTTTTAAAACCTCCCCCACCCAACCCACATCCCCTGCACATTATAGCTGCAGCTTTCATGCTCATAGAACCTGAAAGGATTTTCTCCATTCCATGTTTGGGGCTAAGCAAAGATGTAAGAGGCTGGAGTTTTCTTTTTTCTTTCTTTTTCTTTCTTTCTTTCTTTCTTTCTTTCTTTCTTTCTTTCTTTCTTTCTTTCTTTCTTTCTTTCTTTCATTCTTTCAGACAGGGTCTCGGTATGTAGTTCAAGCTGGTCTTGGAGACTGTGGTTTTTCTTATAGCGTCTCTTGGTTTTGACCTTTGTGGTTCTGTACAACTATGGTAAAAACCTGCATAGTCATTTTGATAATGACATTTTTAATATTACTTGCCAGAGTGTGCTCCGTGGACTTAGCTTTGTCATTTGGGTTGGGGGAGGGACACCAATGTGATCACAGTGTAGATCATTTGTCTCAATTTATAAATAAAATCTGCAAGGTTTAGTCATTGAGAGAAAAAGAACTACTTGATGTCATATAGAAACTGCAAGCAAACTGTAATAAACCAGATATACTGGGTCATATTTGTGAACATTTTACTTTAATGTGATATTTTTTTCAAAAGACCTTTTTCTGATTGCAAAAATAAAACAAGATTATTGTGGAGAATTTGGAAAACATACAAGGGAGCTAAGAAAAAAATGGAAACTGTCTATAAAATCCATAATCTTGGCACTCAAAGATAACCATGCTTTAATAGTCTTTCAAAAAAGCAAAATTTAAGAAAAAACATTGTTTTATTTCACATAATTTTTGTATCTCTTTCTTTATCAAACTATGAAAGCACTGTGGTATGCATTGCCTGAATAAATAACTCAGAAAATCTTTTATCTTTTTATTTGTTTTCAATGTTATTTTAAAGAAAATGAATATGAATAAAGATGTTCTCAGCATCATCTTGGAAATAATAATTTTATTTTATTTTTGATATTAATAATTTTAATCAGTATTTTTAATTTTTTTAGTTGGAGATTACTATAAAATATCTATAAAGAAAAGAATATATATATTTATAGAACTTACTTCCTAAAGTTGATTCAAAGATTTCCCTGAGATGTCTATTAAATCCTCAACATACTGTTTGTGCCTATGCTTAAAAATTATTTTTCTTCTTATCCACTGTTTTAAGAAATTAAAACAAGGACTAGGGATAAGCTCAGTACTACAGCACTTGCCTAGTATGTATGAGGTTCTGGGTTTAATCCCTTACACCAAAAAAAAAGGGGGCCCAGAAAGTTTAACCAAATAGCTGGGTTCCTCCTGACACTGTCAAGCTGACATATGAATTAACTATCATAGGCCCATTTCCTGTCTCCAGACCATTCTGTAATTTCACAAAATTGGCTTGTTCTGTTTTTTAAATTCTCTATTAAACGTCAACACCTCACGCTAACCTTTCCAGACTGTGATCTCTCAGAGCCTCCCACAAAATTACCACATTCTCTCACATCTTATGAAGTTTCATTTATTATAACCCTTACCTCAATACATAATTATCTTGTTTATTTACTGTTAACTTTTTTATAACCCCTCTCTCTAATATAAATTGTTTCAAGTTGGAAACTTTGTATGACACATTTTATTGAAATCCACTAACAATATATGCACAGCAAATAAACAGTATTATTGTAACATCAATAGAAAAGTTTGACATCTTGATAATATTACATTTTTAAAGTACTCCATTTACAAATCTCCCTTACAGAAGACTTACAAACAATATTTATAGGTAAATCCTACATGAATGAGTAAGGTAAATCCTTTACTGGTTGACAAAACATAGTGACTTATCAAAGTATAGCATAGGATGAGAGAAATAGTAAATATACACTGGGAAAACATATAATCACCATGTTTACCAAATGATCGCTTGGTACCATAAACCCCTGACAGGAGATACTCTGAAGGTTACAGCATCACTTCTGTGAAATTCCCAAAATGTATAACTTCAAACAAATAGCAAGAAAACATTAGATAAAGCAAAGTTAAGGAGTGATCTACAAGGTTATATTCATCAAAAAAACCAAGGTATGGTTGGGGGATGTGGATCAGTGGCACAGTGCCTTCCTGGCAAGTGCAAAGTCCTGAGTTCGATTGCTGGTGCCAAAAAAACAATAAAGGCCAAGGTCATGAAAAGACTGAGGAACTGTCACAGACTGAAATAGATGTAGATGAAGGAGACACAACAACTAATGCAATATGGCATTCTAGGTTGGATCCTGGGACAGAAAGAGGATGTTAATGGAAAAATGATGAAATCTGAATAAAGTCTCAGGTTTGTAAGAAAAACTTCAAGTGACATCGGTGTTGGGTTCTTTGTTTTATGGGGAAGATTGGTGAGGATTTTATAAGAACTTACCTTTGCAACTTTCTGTAAGCATAAATTTATTCCAAAATAAAGTTTATTTTTATAAAACAGCTAAACATATCAGAATCTAAGTAACCCACAATTTTTAATTTTTCCAAATAAAAACAAAATTAAAATAGCTAGAGCAGTACTTATATGTTGCTAATGATGTTCAAAAGTACAATGAAAATTCTGCCTTTTATGTTAATTAACATAAAACATTAACACCCAGATTGTTAACTATGATCTTTTGAACTATGTTGAGAAATTTGTAAACCTCCTAAGTCTCGATTATTCTTTTTCATTTTTGTCACTACACTTCAAAATACTTAAATGATGCCATCATCAGACTGAATGCCCCTTGAGTGTTTATAGCTAGAGAACACGTTCTGACCTTCTGACATGAAATGGACAATGACTGCCATTGAAATCCCCACTCATTAAAAAAGAATCTCTGCATGAAATGATTTTCATTTGTTGATAAGCTTTAGCTTATTTTGCTTTTGCATAAAATTCAGAAAGACAATTAAGAAATGAATGTACTAAGTGCTTGAAGTCAGAATTGCTGAATCTGCTATTCATTCAAGGCGCTAGAAATGAAATGCTACAGATAGATTTTTCTTCCACTGTCTGAAATGGCTCCTTCTAGGAGGTAAAAACTGAGGAGAGTAAGAGTACAGTGGGGTTTTTTCCCATTATCATTCAGGCAGTTAAACCCACCTAGACAATGCCCTCCACTACCTTCACTTGTATAATAACAAATTAAAGAGTCCACTGCAGAAAATATCCAGGCTTTATTACACAGAGGGGTAACCCACTTGGGGCCCCCTTCTGTCCCTCTCTTGGACAGAAGCTTTCTTTCCCTCAATAAATATATTCTGCTCTAAAACAAAAAAAAGATTTATACAGAATTACCTGGGATATCAGTACTATGAAAAAAATGTATTGAATTTATTTTTCTTTACATACATGAATCTTGTGAAAGGACAAAGAAAGACTGAAACACTATCACAAACTGGAGGAGATTAGAAAACATAAAAAACAAAAGACTAATGGGATCCCAGATCAGGTGCTGGAATGGACAGAAGACATTCAAAGAAAAACTGGTGAGAGGTAACAATGTTCATGGTTTAGTTCATTTTGTCCCAGTGCTTATCAGCTAGTTTTGATCATTATATGATGGTTATTTAAGTTCTTAACATTAGCGAAAAGTGAGTAAAGAGTACATAACCACATGCTGAAGTGTTTTGGTAAATTCTTTTTGCAACTTCTGTAAGTCTAAAAGTATTTCAAAATAAAAAAGATTAGAAAAGAAAACTACATTGGAAAATTCCTCAGGAAGTTGTTACTTCAGAGTGAGGCATAATTATTTCTCAATAGTTCCAATACAGCCGATTTCCCCTCCAGTTCTGAAGCATAGCATTGTTTTTCAGTTGAGCAGCAGATAAAATGCAGTGGTTGGTTTGTGTTGTAGGGGTATTTTGTATAAAAATATGCATTTCAACATGCTAGAATTGTACTCTGTGTGCTGAGATTTTCATACTTATGAGACTATTGAGAGTCTAACAAATATTTATGCAGTATAATATTGGACTGAGTTTCTTAGATACTTTAAAGTTGGAGGATTTTCTTCATATTTTTTCTTATTTTTCAAGTGCGTATAGTTGAATCTAAGTAAGTGTAGATGCCATGTGAGTTCACTGAAATCCATTGAAGGAGGTAAATAAACAGGAACTTTGCTAAATGGACAGTGGGAAATAAGTTTGGGGTTGTTTGTTTGTTTGTTTGTACTGGGAATTAAACTCAGGACCTCACACTTGCCAGTCAGGTGCTTCTCCACTGAGCTAAATCCCCAGCCCAATGTTTTTTGAAATTATCTTGTAAATGACAATCAAAAAGGAGAACCTCTTATTAGTTCAACTATTAGACTCTGCTTTGACTTACCACATGCTTGCTTATCAGTCTAAGTGTAGTCTAACAGAAAACTCAGCTAACAAATTTCCCATTTCCTTACTTATGAGAAATAGGTAGCTCACCCAATTTTGGCTTCAAGCTCAGATTGGACTGTCTCTAAATATTTAACTGCTCATAGTGGTTGAGCTACCCTGCCACAAGTTCTACCATTAGTAAATTGTGTGATAGTGAGCTTTCAATGATTAAGTGTTTATCGTACTTGAAATATCTTAATTTTAATATGAAATGTGATACCTCATTGCAAAAGTCATCTGTAATTACATTTTCTTCAAAAAATAAAATTATATATGGAAAATCAAGATTTAATTATTAATTAAATTATTAGGTTGTTAATAAGTAACAATATATTAAGCTAATAAATAATTTCATCAAAACATTAATTTAACATCAAGATTCTAGAGGGCTTTTTAATAATGCATGTACTACTGCAGTACAGTAAGTGTGTTTTTTAAACCCAGAAAAAATATCAATGATGCTGAAGAAGTAACTCTGAATGTTTACTTTAAAAGTCTACTTCCTTGGCCTTTCCTTTCCCACTGTGAACTACAATGAAACATTTATGGGCAATCAACTTGACTGAGCACTACCCTTTCAAAGTAGAGATAAATAATTACCTTTTCTCTGATCTCATTGAGAGGTCCTAATAAAAAATTTAATTATGGACTCTGGAGATGGGAAATATTTTCCAGTTGAGCTTTTATTCTACAATACAGATGCTCTATAATTGGACTGGTAAACAAGATCATTTACTTAAAAGAGTGAAAGAAAATTCTGTGGCTATTGCTGCTTTCACTTTACAATTAGAAGTGACATAATTAGACACTGTACTTTAGAACCTTGTTATAAGATACAGGTTTAAACCTATCCCTGACATCACGAAACCAACAAGTTTCGTTTCTTGTGCCTCCGGCAACCCTTCTCAATGAGGCTGGAGTTCATTCAAGGGGTTCTGAGATCCTTCCTGTTTGAGAAGACGGTTTTCTCAAAGCTCTCTAAAAATTTTTTTAAAAATTCACAAGACATCATCATTACTTACTTGAGTTTGCACAACTAACTTGCACCCTAGATGATCATTATATCCTAAGCGGTCCTGATCACAGAAACACTTAGATACCAGTCAAAAAATAGGCACCACATGTATAAATTCTACTTTAAGAGATTAAGATGGGGCCTGGGGGTCTGAATCTCATTTATTTACTTACTTACTTAATGTCTGCAGTGCTTAGATTCAAGGCCTTGCACTTGCTAAGCAAGTGCATTACCACTGAGCTGCACACCTAGGCCAAGAATCTTAATTTTAGCCAAATACCCAGAGGCATATTTGAGGTACAGTGGGATCAAATTTCAAAAAGAAAAAAATCTGTTACTCCCTTAGAGCATTATTAGGATTCTGTAGAGTTTGAACTCTGCTAGTAGATAAACTTCAGGTTTTTCCATGAACAAATTATTTAAACTCCCCCTTGGTGTCTATTTTATTTATTTTATTTATTTATTTTTTGATGTCTGTTTTAAAAGGCGATGATACTATTTATCTCTCCAATTTATTGTAAGGTTTGGGATATGAAGGATCTAGGCTTTTGCTTCACAAAGTGTGGTCTAGAAGTTAGCAATCAGCAGGTAACAGTCACTGAAAACGTGTTAAAGCTGCAGATCTCAGTTTTTTCCAGGCCTGCTGAATCAGAATAGGCCTGCTGAAATGATTCCCTGGACGATTCACAAGCACAGTGAAGCTGGAGAAGCACTGCCCCAGTCCCTGCAGATGCGTTCAGGAAACGCTAGATTCTTTCCTTTTCATCACCGTCCTTGCACCAATGTTTTAGTTCATCTGGGGCTCAGTGTTTATCATCACCACTTGCTCTTGATTTAGGTCCAACCAGTACACTTTCGCTTTTACACCAAGAACGGCCTTTGTACGTAAACGAATGCAAGGGCTGGACATCAGGCTGCTGTAGAAGCTTACTCCTGAGAGTTTCACCCCCAGGCCTTTGCTCCCGCACACTGTTGCAGGCTGGAAGCATTTTTCAGTTTCTTTTTCCCTAAGGGTGATTTTGAAACCTCTTCTATGTGCTTCGCTGATAGTTGCCTACAAAGCTTTCATTATTATTTAGGAATTACAGCTACCAGGTTAGGTCTACAGTCGGTAATTACACTGGTCATTATTTGAATAAAAATTTGGGCGAGGAATCATAAAAAGACTTTGTTTTATTGTTGTTTGCTTGTTGTTTCATTTTGTTTTTTAATCTTCAGAGCTTATCACTGAACACTGAAGAGTCAGAACAGTAAAACTGGGCAAAACCTGTCTTCCTGCATCAAAGACATTCTCAGTAATTGCCTGCATTAAAATGCACGTTAGTACATGACAAGTGAACTTTTTATTTTAAAGTTAGGGGGTGCACGCCATTGTTTAAAAGTAAACAATGGAAAATGCTGGCTGCTACAATGAACATTTTAGCTGGAATGCTGTTATTCAAATGATAAATAAATTTGGTTTTGTGTTTTAAAATAAATAAAAAGGTTAATTCTTGGGTTTAATCCATATTTTAGCCATAGGAAAAAAAGACTTCTTCGTACCTTGTATTTCTCACAGAGGGGGCTTCCAACTGAATTTACTGAAGTCTGGAGTTTGTAAGTATTTACTCACCTATATTCTGTATAAGAATCTTTATTGGTTCCTTTAACATTAGTGAATGTCCATCTTCAGAGCTACATTCTGTGGCTAAGCCAGCAGCCAGCTACATTCTTAATGTATCATAGAATGTGAAAAAGTGCACTCTATCATATTGTTCCTAAATTTTTGAGAAAAATAACATATTCAAAGCCTGGCACAGAAAGCTGGGTATGCCTAGGTCTTTGAATTCGCTGTCCACCTTGCAGTATATTGAAGAGGAAGCTCATCTATTCCCCTTCTGCATTTTACTTAAGATAGATTGTGTGGTTGAAATGAGACATGATTGAAATTAAGAAAATAAATTTTTCACTAAAAGTAATGGCTCATCAAAGAGTTAGACCCTCAAGAAATGAGCTCTGGCTGGGGATATAGCTTAGCAGCACAGGGCCTACCTGGCAAGCATGAGGTCATGAGTTCCATTTCCAGTACCAAAAGAAATGGGCTCTGCATTTAAAGTCACAAAATGAGCAAATTTTTGTGTTATAAACTGAATCGTGTGCCCACCCTGTCTGAATGTTGAAGTCCTAGTCTTTAGTTGCTCAGAATTTGTATAAAGTCCTTGTCAGTTCTCTTTGTCTCTGTATTTCTTTTGTCATTGTTACTTTTGTTTGTGTTTTTGTTTTCGTTTTTTGAGACAGGGTCTCACTATGTAGTTCAGCCTGGTCTTGAACTCACTATGTAGCCTCGGCTAGCCTTGAACTTGCAGTGATTTTCCTGCCACAGCCTCCCAAGTGCTGGGATGACAGATGGGCTCCAACACCGCCAGCTCTGTGACTTTTTTTAGAGACTGTGTCACTATGTAGTTCAGGCTGGCCTTGAACTCACTGTGCAACCCAGGCTGGCCTCAAACTCAAAATGATACCCCTGTCTCAGCCTCCCAAGTGCTAGGATTACAAGCATGGGCCATCATACCCGGCTCTCAGCTCTTAGGGCCCTGTTATGTAGTTTAATGGCTCAGTGGTTTAATGGCTCAGTGGCTCTGTTTTGATTACTTCTTTTTAAACATTTAACTTTGAAATAATTGAGACCCCCAGAAAAGTTGGAAGACTCGTAGAAATAACTATCATTACTAAGATTCATCACTTTTTAACATTTTGACACACACATTGTCTTCTGCACTATTTGGGAGAAAGGTTTATACATTGTCTTTTACTCATTAATATTTCTTCATATACTTCTTATAAACTGTCACTCTTTTTGACATGCAACTGTGTAGTGACAAATTTTTAAAAATTATTACATCTATTCCTACTCAAGTTTTTTCCAACATAGTTCATAGCCATATGTTGATCATATGCTGTTGCTTTTTATATATTTTTAGTCAGTGAGTTTTCCCTTTAATTTTTCCTGACTCATCGTACCTTTGTTCTTCCCTGTACATGATCTCTTTATTTCTTGTAAGGAGGGACCGTAACTGAATCAACTTTCCTCCACATTGTGGCCTCAGATCTACCCAGAAGAGCTTACCTGTTTTTTTTTCTCTTTTATTCCTTATAATTACCCCCTTACTTGTATTACAATAGAGCAGTGGTTCTTTCATTACTTTTATTTCTTGAATTTGAGTTTAGTGTGATGTGCAACTTTTAAAGGAAGTGTAAGTAATTCATGCATGTAACTATTTGAAATAATTAAGCTTCTTCTTGCGTGTTTCTCTGTGGCCCGTACAAAATTTGCTGGAGTCAGACGACCTGAGTTCATGTTCCAGTTCTGTTATTTTTTAGATAATCTCACTCACCTAATCTCTCATAACCTTAGTAACCACATCTACAGTAGTACTCAGCTTATCTGTCTAGCCTCTAAAGTCCTGCCTTGTCTGTTCCAGGGGTTCTTGTGAGGATAAAATTGTAAGTCTGTGAAAAAGGCTTTATCAGAAATACCAAAATATTTAGAAACAGTAGAATCCAAGTATCTGCAATGTGAAAGGGATCATAGGTATTATCCAGTCCAACTGAGTTCTTTCACGGACTGGGAAACTGAAAACCAGAAGATTAAGTAATTTGTTCACAATTGCTGAGCTGTTTTGCAGAACCAGGTTTCCTGGTTCCTAGACCAGTGTTTTTTTTTATAACCTTGACAAACTGTCTTCCTAGACAGAGTGCATTTCTCAAGTTGCTTAAATTTTCCTCTACACATCATGGTTTTGTGCGGAAAAAAACAAATGACCATAGGAGCCAGCTTGCACAATTCAAATAAATATTCAAGTTTTGGAAGAACTAAGCAATTGTGAAGAAAAGGCACAAGGATTATGGATAGCTTTGAATATTTGACATCATGTGGAAGATGTCAGGAAACCACTCTTGACTATGGAGGTATAGATTCTGTAAAACTGTCAATAACCAGGATCCATATCAAACTATAGGTTAGCACTTAGTTCAAGGTCAATTAATAGCCAATAAAAGTTACCAATACTCATCATTTTCCTATTGATTTAATTTTAGATGTAAAAAAAATAAGAGTTTAATAGTGGAATAATCCTACTTAAAGCTCAATTCAATATTGATCTGAAAATTAAGACTTGTAATTAGTGAAGAGGATACTTTCAAGTGAAATGTGCAACACATTAGTATGTCTATTGTGTGAGTGTTGAAAATATGTCTCTGGCATTGGGCTGAATGTGACTCACTGTTAGAATATAAGGCAAAAGGGTAGGCAAAGCTAAAAAGGTTTTTAAATTCCTCTGATTCCAAAATCCTCGGTATACTCTATTTAATGCAAACTTGTCATTCAAATGAATTACATGAGGCCGTATTATTGAGTTTGAATGAGAGAAAAGATTGTGATCTACAAAGTTCAGAGTGGTTGTTTTAGGATTATGGAACTACACAGGCTACCAAAATTTCTGCCAGTTCTAAGACCTTCATCACCGAAAAGAAAAGGAAAAAAGAAAAAACCCCATAAAACAAAAAGGCTGGGCACAGTGGTGCTCACCTGTAATCTTTGCACTGGGGAGGCTGAGACACAAGGATTTCGCTGAACTGAGGCCACCCTCAGCTACCTGGGGAGCTCAAGGTCAGCCTGGACTACATAGCAACAACTTATCTTGAAAGAAAAAAAGCCTAAGACCTTTACCATCTTCATCTCAGTTATCCCGATCCAGGGTTATATTTAGATATTTTAGGCAATACATAATTAAACTAAAAATTATTTAGCTTCCAAATAACTTTATCTGAGTTTGTGCCTCTAGGTGACTAACTGATCATGAAATTTTAAATGTAAGGATAAAGTCAGTTTTAGGTTGTTTTGGATCTTTTTTTAAATATATGTGCCAAATTTTATAAAATGATCAGTATATAATAACTTTTCTCCAAATATAAAAGCAATATAATAATAATTCATGATTATCAATGTTATTTTCCTAAACAGTAGTGGACAACACACACAATATACCCAGACTTAGGAGAGAATGTGTGACATAAGTATATTTTATGTTAACTTAGTAAATAAAACTAGAAGATAACCTCTCTTGGAACAAACCAGATGAATTGTCATTAAATCCCCTCTCTAGTAACTCACTCTTTTCTGAGTCATATTTATGAGTTATTCAGGAAAAATGGCTGAGATAGGCCCTCACATGGACCCATGTTATCACACCAAAACTCTATCTAGTGCTTTTGGATCAACCCTTCTACCTTAAAATTTATTGTTGTGGTTACTCTTCCTTTCCTGTGCTTCTTTGCAAGTCTCCACAAAGGCTTCTGCAGCACTCAGCCTGTTTTACAAGGTACCTTAATCCTTTGAGTATTGAAGGGAGAGGAGGGAGGCTAGTCTTGAAGGTACAGAGAGGAGCAAATCTCCGGCCTCCACGAACCATGATTTCTCTGACGTGAACAATATTTCCTAGAAAGGAACAAGTGGGTCGATGTGTTTGCCTAAGTCAGTCATAGCTTTTCTTTTTAAATCTCAAATCCCTCTCCAGAGTCTACTGACTTGGTAATGGATCCAACACGGTATAATATGTTTTGATTTTCAATTTTATTAGCAATCAAGGTGGTTTCAGTGGAAGAAGCTTTCTCCTGAGCTCTCCCCTTCCACCCTCATGGCCCTACAGGTTGTGAATGGAATATATAATAAACAGCCCTATGTGAACAGCCAACATGACTTTCTCGCCAAGTAGAGGGGTAAAAAGCTGGTTCTCAGAGGACAGAGGCCTGCTGGGGCCTGCAAGAGGCGGAACACACCTGCTGGTTCCCAGGTTAGAGCCTGGACGCACAGTAAACCACAATATTCCGGGGAAGGTGGTGTCAGACTGAGGCTAAAGCCCCAGTGCCATTGCTTCTCATGGCCGTTGAAACTCTCTTTCCTTCTGTACTTAAGTAAATCTTCTTGCCTTGGGAAAGAACAAAGAAGATATGGAATGAGAGAGAAAGGAAGTCAAAGCAGTGCCTCTGGGCGGCTGGAGCTGCAAGGAGTAACCATTAGTATTTTGGATGAGACTCTGTATTTTATCAAACGATGCTGGTCTCAGTCTCCAGTTATGCTAGCATCTCAGCTTGGAGACAGCAGTTTAGGATTCAGAGTCAAGGGCTAACCGTCAATGTCCATCCAGTCAAAAATATCCTGAAGATGAGAGTGAACAGTACCTAATTTTATTTATGTATTTATTTAGGCACTGGGAATCAAACTCAGAATCTGGCACTTGCCCAGCAGGCACTGTGCCTCTGAGCTATATCCCCAGCCCCATCTAATTGTCTTTAATTTAACACCTCTTGTTTTATTAGATAACGCTGAGTACAAAGGTCAGTTTACTTTAGATTTCTACTAGTAATAACTTGTTCTATTTATTGATGCATTTAGAGAAAAATATTCTGCTTAATTTCACATGCTCTCCCAAGAAGCATAACCCTTTAAATGAAAATAAAACATGTACACAAAAACTTCCATTCTGTGACAGCCAGGCTTTTCGCAGCCCCTGTACCAATACTCTGCTCTTACCTTTCACAGTAGCGTCTCCCATAGGCACTGGGGATGACTATCCGGTGATAAAGAGGACACTAAATCATGACTGAACAGATCAAGCAATACAGAGAGGATTCTTATACAGTCACTTGATTTGGCAGGATCAAAAACAGTTGGCTCCTTCCTGAGCCAAAACTTCCAACATGACCAAGGTTTTTTGAAGACCAAGTCTTTGCCAGACAAATTCATTAAAATCAAACCAAAACATGGATAAAATCTGCACAGACAATTGCAAGAAAAAGACACGTAAATGGGCAATAAAGATATGAGCAGATGCTTAAAATCATTACTTATCAGGAGAATGTAACTCAAACCACAATGAGATACTACTCCATGCAGAAGAAAGGTGAAAATTTTAAAAAGCAGACCAGCCAAGTTAAAAATGAGGATGTGGAGTAACTGGGTGTTCATGCACTCTTGGGTGGGAATATGAAATGGCACAGTAACTTTGGAAAGCAATATGGCAATTTTTTGGGTTTTTTTTGGTCTTTTGAGACAGGGTATTGCTATACCGTTCAGGCTGGTCTTGAGCTCACTCTGTAGCCCAGGCTGGCCTTACACTTGCAATGATCCTCCTGCCTCAGCCTCGCAAGTGCTGGGATTATGGGCATGTGCCACCATGCCTGGCTGGCAATTTTTTTGAAAAGTCCAATATATACCTTCTAAATGTCATCCCACTGTTAGCTGATTACCCAAAAGAAATGAAAGCATGCCTACATAAAAAATTGTGGTGAAAGAAGCCAAGCTCCCCACCGAATCCCAAAAGGGTAGAGGGCATATTGGATATGCTATTTATTCAGAAGTTTAGAAAATGTTAATAATTCTGTCTTAGTTACTTTTTTCTCATTGCTGAGACAAAATACCCAACACCCAAAATGAAGGAAGGAAAGGTTTATTTAGCTTACAGTTTGTGGAGGTTCCAGTCCATACTTGGCTGGTTCTGAGGCACAGCGGCACATGGCAGAGGGCAAACTGTTCAGGACAGCAGAGCACAGCAAAAACAAGCAGAGCAAAAAGGGAGGAATGGCTGCAAGCTGCCTCCTTTTCTCCCCTACATTGTAAACAGCCTACCCCCACCTAGGGGTCGTGAACCTCTCACACAGTCTCCATGACCTCCTCTTCCGCAGGCTCAGGATGTTTACAAAGTAAGCACCCCCGCTTCCTGCTGAATCACTCAGTTAAACCTCCAGATTCCCCAAGTTGACACAATGTATCAACCATAACAAATGCAATGATTGACTCAGAACAGATCCATGGTTCTCTAGGAGTTGGAGTTGGAGACAGGGAGGGATGGTCAAGGTCAAAGGAAACTTCTGAGGCTGGTAGAAATGCTGATTATCTTGACTGGGTTTATTTTCTGCTACTGGGGATTGAACCCAGGGGCTTTGCACTGAGCTACATCTTAAACTTTTTAAAAAAACTTTTCTTTTTGAGACGGGTTCTTGCCAGCTAACTAAACTGCCCCAGCGGGGCCTGCATTTTAGGTTCCCTTGCCACACCCTCCAGAAGTGCTGGGATTGCAGTGTGCCTGACTATATCCAGCAGTATATATGTTAAGAGTGATCAAAATGTACTCTTTAAATGTGTGTGGTTTGATATACTTCAATTATACTTTAATAAAATTGAAAAAACCATATGTAAAAGCCTTACATTTAGAAATCTTTAGATTTAGGTCCTTTCCTGGGCCCATTTCCAGACAGGAATCTTTGTCACTTATGAGGCACGAGAAATCTGCATTTAGAAAATTATATTATGCATTCTATGAAGTCTACAGTTAACTCAAACTATAGCTGGCATTTCAGACTGTCAGGTAAAACACAGACAAGTCTTGATGGGGCAGTTATCTATAAAGATGTATGGCTTAATCCAACGCAGAATGGGTTATCATATATCACTGTAGAAGGGCAGGAAAGTCTTAGGAGGGTAAAATAAACTCTTACGTCAAGAGTTCATTATTTTAGAGTGATGTCACTAGTTCTGCAACCAGGGTAGTGGTGGGGGGATAGTACTTCCGTGGAACCTGAGCTTGCCTAGTATGTGCCTGATGTGTATGTTTGATTCCTCACACCAGGGAGAGAAAAGTCCTATAATCAGACTTAGGGTTTTGGTGTTTTGAGACAGGGTCTTCCTATGTAATTCAGGATGGTCTGGAACTCACTCTGTAGCCCAGGCTGATCTCAGACTCACAGCAATCCTCCTGCCTCAGCTTCCTGAGTGCTGGGATTACAGGTGTGTACCAAGACACCAGGCTAATCAGACTTAGTAAATATGATCAAATTGTGAAACTGCTTTGTAAGTTCCAACAAAGAAGCACTGAATTTAAGTATTGCTGAATGAGACTCCTGAATTTTCTAGACTTATTCACCAGCTGCAGATCCAGGCACCTATCCTGGCTCAAATTCTTTCATGACTTTCTTTTATTTTTAAGTAATAGTTTAATTAAGCAAAAGCTCCTTCAAAACACTCACCTCAGTCACCACTTCTATAGATAAAGGCATAAAATAATAGAATGTTTATTCTGTAAATTTACTTTTTTCTCATAATTAATAAGAATACCCTGGCAAGGTGGTGCACACCTGTAATCCCAGCACTCAGGAGGCTGAGGCAGGAGGATCACCTCAAGTTCTAGACCAACCTGAACTATATAGTAAGACTCTATCTCAAGAAAAAAAGAAAGAAAAATTATAAAAGAAAAATAATACGCAGGCTGAAACGTGGCTCCAGGGTGAAGGCTAATGTGGGAGGCCCTAGGTTTCATCACCAACACCATAAGAAGAAGGAGAAGGAGGAGGAGGAGAAGGAAAAAAGAAGGAGAAGAGGAGAAGAAGGAGGGGGGTAGAAGGAATGGAGAAGAAAGAGGGAGATGGGGAGAGAGGGGGCCGGGAGCGAGAAGGGGCAGAGGAAGGGAGAACTGCCCTGAGACTCACAAAGCAGGATTTGTGAGTGATGCTTGGTGGTATGTTAGCTTTGGCATTCTCCTCCAGGTTGTATGATGTGGCTCAGTGGTTATAGCGCTTGCCTAACGTGTAAAGCCTTGAGTTCAATCCCTGACACCATAAAAATAAAAAGCAACACCAATTGCTATGTCTTGCTTGGATCATAATTTTCAAAAATATTCTAGAGTCACACAGACATGGCACTTTGAATGTTTTACATTTTGGGGGTGTGGAATCAAACCCAGGGTCTCATGCATGCTAGGTAAGAATTCTACCATTGAGCTACAGCCTCAGCCTTCAGAGGCGTATTTTCAAATCAGTGCCTATGGCGCAGTGAATATGCTCTCCACTTAGCCTGATCCAGAAGCTTGAGAAGATGATAAGAAATGTTGGCTCTAGATTTTTAAAATTGTTATTTGTACTGGTACGTGTTTGTGGTACATAATGATTATATGCCTGGTGCAATGGGGGGTGTTGGTTCATGAGCATAACACATTTTAATTCTTTTTTTGTTCCCTTTCTTCTCTTTCCCTCTCCCTTCATTTCTCAGTCCCCTTCTCTTTTGCAGAGGAGCTGTCTCCCTATTTTCTATTGTCTGTCTTTTATTTTGCTCTCTATTTATACATATTTTGAGTTTCTAAGAAAAACCATATAATATTTAAGATTGTGTGCCTGATTTATTTCACTTGACATTATGGTCTCAAGGTGCACCCATTTTTCCACAAACAATCCTTCTTTACAGTAGCAGATCACTGTTGTGTGCAGACATCATGTATTCATTATCCATTCATCTGTTTATGGACATACAAGCCACTTCCGAGATTTAGCTACTATGAGTTGTTCTGTTATAAACATGAATATGTGTGTACTACTGTAATAGGATGTGTTTAACTTTTGCAGAAAGATACCTAGAAGGAGAATAGCTTGGGTTGAGTGGAATCTTTATTTTTAGTTTTTCTAGGAATCTTTCTATTGATTTCCACAGTGATTGTACTCATTCACATTCCTGCCAACAATCTAGCTTCTATTCCTTACCAAAACAGTGAAGAGGCACAGAAATTTACACACGTGTTAAAATGATCCAATTTGAAAATATGCTATTCACTGCGCTGTATATTTACTCGTTATTACACAATGCTTACTTCATAATTTGCACATAAAGTAGATACAGCTGTGCTTTGCCTGACATTTCACAACAGGGGATGGCATTTTTACCTGCACAGCTTTATGTGTTTGGACATGCAAAAATCTAAATTCTGAGAGGGAGGAAAAGGCTGAGTCAGAGCAGAGTCAGTAACTAATGAAGCAATACAAGTTCAAATATACTAATCCAGATGGCAGGAAAGTTGTGGTAGTCAGAACGCCCAAAGTGAAGCCTTAAAGATCTCAGACTTTTTACCCTCTGTCTGTTAACCAAAAGAATAAGACAAATGTGATACTCTGTCTCTGGTTAATTGGGTTTAAATTAACTGAAAAGGAGATCATCCTTAGCGAGTCTGATTTAGCCAAAAGAACCCATTGAGGAGGGCTCCGTAGAAGTCAGAGGTTCTCTTGGACTATCTTGAAGAAAAACAAATCACTATGAAGGAGTTCTACAGCTGAAAGCAATTTATTGCTAATAAATACATAATCTTGGAAGAGAGCATTGGATTTCAGATGCGTCCCTGTCAATGTCTGGAGCACATCCAAGAGCAGAGGGTCCAGAGATCATTAACAAAGGACCATCTAAACCACGCCTACTACACTTCTGACCCACAGAGATTACGTGATAATAAAGCTGCTAAATTTGTGGGACTCTATTATCCAGCAATAGAAAACTAACAGATGCTTTATTCCTGGGAAAATGAATACTATAAATAGTTTAGGATTATCACTCAGTTTTAAACTTCTTTAAATTCATAATTATAGCTGAAAGCTACTCTGAAATTCCTATCGCTAAAAACAATAATATAGAGTCATCCAACACTATATGAAAAGAAAACTAGGATGTAGCTTAGTGCTAGAGCACTTGCCTAGCAAGTATGGGACCATGGATTGAATCTTTTTTTTTTTTTTTTTTTTTTTTTTTTTGTCTTTTTGAGACAGGGTCTCACTATGTAGTTCAGGCTGGCCTTCAACTCAAGCTGGTCTTGAACTTGCAACACTCCTCCTGCTTCAGCCTCCTGAGTGCTGGGATTACAGGCATGCGCCCCTACACCTGGTTTGTGACAGCTTGAATCTTAAGAACCTCAAAATGAAAAAGAAAAAAGAAAAAGAAAAAAACTATATGGGAAGGACCTAAGGAAAATTGCTTGCTAAACTTCATGTAAAAACGAATTAGGTCAACAGCATAAAGTGGCCTAAAAGTTGCTTCACACCATATTAAAATGGCTATTATCATTTTTGTTTTTAAAAACTCTGTATTTAAATACTAATAAATCTCAATGGTAACAAATATAACTTTACAGCGGAGAAGCCTAGCAGAGGTCACCTTGCAGGTTGAAGTTAGCACTACCGAGTGGCAGTTAGGGTGGCACGTGAGTGTGTCTGGGTGTGGGATCCACCGGAGGGACTCGTGGAACACGGTCCTGGGGGTGTCTGAATGGGCCATGGAGGCATGGCCTTGGAGTCCGCCTGTTGGTCTGTGTCACCCTTCTCCCTGGCACGGTCTGCTCTACTTTCTGAGCTGCAAACGGAGCGGCTTTACCTGGCCATGTCTTCGGCCTCATACTCCCGCCTATGAAACCCGCCAATCACATAATGAATACCCTGAAGCCGTGAACTTCATAAAACCTTCCTTCTTCAAGGAGTGGGAGTGACATCCTAGCAACAGGAAAACCAACTAATAAAACCTATAATGGGACGAACTGAAATCCTGTGTTAACCGAAATAATGTAAGGAGCAGAAGTTATTACTGCTAAGCTGCTCCTGCAAAAGAGCCGCATAAGAGGAACGTAATCATGAGGAAACATCAGATGAGCCCAGACTGAAGGACAATGTGCAAAGTAATTAACCTGAAATCGCTGGATTTTGGAAAGTATTTCCTCTCTCTCTCTCATGTATATATATATATATCACTATAGAAAAATTGCAAATTAAACACATTGCATGTTTAGAAACATTTGTAAACTGTTATGTTTGTATGCCTTTTAAAGAAAAAATATTGGAACTCAGGAAGATGGCGACCGGGTGAGCAGCAAGGGAGCGAACCTCCTTAATAAACACCACCAGCTCGAGACAGACTTGGTGAGCGTGAATGCCGGAACCTCGGCTGGGAAGTTTAAACTGGGCGTATTTCTCTGAGATGCCGGGGGAGATGTGGTAGGGCGGACCAGGCTGCCGGGGCGAGACGTGGGAAAGTC